>CAMRHE010000763.1:0-125000 GCA_947044405.1 Leptodactylus fallax
ATATGAGTAGTATTATAGTAGTTATATTCTTGTACATAGGGGCAGTATTATAGTAGGTATATTCTTGTACATAGGGGTAGTATTATAGTAGTTATAGTCTTGTACATAGGGGGCAGTATTATAGTAGTTATATTCTTGTACATAGGAGTAGTATTATAGTAGTTATATCCTTGTACATAGGGGGCAGTATTATAGTAGTTATATTCTTGTACATAGGAGTAGTATTATAGTAGTTATATTCTTGTACATAGGAGGTAGTATTATAGTAGTTATATTCTTGTACATAGGAGCAGTATTATAGTAGTTATATTCTTATACATAGGAGTAGTATTATAGTAGTTATATTCTTGTACATAGGAGCAGTATTATAGTAGTTATATTCTTGTACATAGGGGGTAGTATTATAGTAGTTATATTCTTGTACATAGGAGTAGTATTATAGTAGTTATATTCTTGTACATAGGAGCAGTATTATAGTAGTTATATTCTTGTACATAGGAGCAGTATTATAGTAGTTATATTCTTGTACATAGGAGCAGTATTATAGTAGTTGTATTCTTGTACATAGGAGGTAGTATTATAGTAGTTATATTCTTGTACATAGGAGCAGTATTATAGTAGTTATATTCTTGTACATAGGAGGTAGTATTATAGTAGTTATATTCTTGTACATAGGAGGTAGTATTATAGTAGTTATATTCTTGTACACAGGAGGTAGTATTATAGTAGTTATATTCTTGTACATAGGAGTAGTATTATAGTAGTTATATTCTTGTATATAGGGGGCAGTATTATAGTAGTTATATTCTTGTACATAGGAGTAGTATTATAGTAGTTATATTCTTGTATATAGGGGGCAGTATTATAGTAGTTATATTCTTGTACATAGGAGTAGTATTATAGTAGTTATATTCTTGTACATAGGAGGTAGTATTATAGTAGTTATATTCTTGTACATATGAGTAGTATTATAGTAGTTATATTCTTGTACATAGGGGCAGTATTATAGTAGGTATATTCTTGTACATAGGGGTAGTATTATAGTAGTTATAGTCTTGTACATAGGGGGCAGTATTATAGTAGTTATATTCTTGTACATAGGAGTAGTATTATAGTAGTTATATCCTTGTACATAGGGGGCAGTATTATAGTAGTTATATTCTTGTACATAGGAGTAGTATTATAGTAGTTATATTCTTGTACATAGGAGGTAGTATTATAGTAGTTATATTCTTGTACATAGGAGCAGTATTATAGTAGTTATATTCTTATACATAGGAGTAGTATTATAGTAGTTATATTCTTGTACATAGGAGCAGTATTATAGTAGTTATATTCTTGTACATAGGAGCAGTATTATAGTAGTTATATTCTTGTACATAGGGGGTAGTATTATAGTAGTTATATTCTTGTACATAGGAGTAGTATTATAGTAGTTATATTCTTGTACATAGGAGCAGTATTATAGTAGTTATATTCTTGTACATAGGAGCAGTATTATAGTAGTTATATTCTTGTACATAGGGGGTAGTATTATAGTAGTTATATTCTTGTACATAGGAGTAGTATTATAGTAGTTATATTCTTGTACATAGGAGCAGTATTATAGTAGTTATATTCTTGTACATAGGAGCAGTATTATAGTAGTTATATTCTTGTACATAGGAGCAGTATTATAGTAGTTGTATTCTTGTACATAGGAGGTAGTATTATAGTAGTTATATTCTTGTACATAGGAGCAGTATTATAGTAGTTATATTCTTGTACATAGGAGGTAGTATTATAGTAGTTATATTCTTGTACATAGGAGGTAGTATTATAGTAGTTATATTCTTGTACACAGGAGGTAGTATTATAGTAGTTATATTCTTGTACATAGGAGTAGTATTATAGTAGTTATATTCTTGTATATAGGGGGCAGTATTATAGTAGTTATATTCTTGTACATAGGAGTAGTATTATAGTAGTTATATTCTTGTACATAGCAGTATTATAGTAGTTATATTCTTGTACATAGGAGCAGTATTATAGTAGTTATATTCTTGTACATAGGAGGTAGTATTATAGTAGTTATATTCTTGTACACAGGAGGTAGTATTATAGTAGTTATATTCTTGTACATAGGAGTAGTATTATAGTAGTTATATTCTTGTACATAGGGGGCAGTATTATAGTAGTTATATTCTTGTACATAGGAGCAGTATTATAGTAGTTATATTCTTGTACATAGGAGCAGTATTATAGTAGTTATATTCTTGTACATAGGAGCAGTATTATAGTAGTTATATTCTTGCACATAGGAGTAGTATTATAGTAGTTATATTCTTGTACATAGGAGCAGTATTATAGTAGTTGTATTCTTGTACATAGGAGGTAGTATTATAGTAGTTATATTCTTGTACATAGGAGCAGTATTATAGTAGTTATATTCTTGTACATAGGAGCAGTATTATAGTAGTTATATTCTTGTACATAGGAGGTAGTATTATAGTAGTTATATTCTTGTACATAGGGGGCAGTATTATAGTAGTTATATTCTTGTACATAGGAGGTAGTATTATAGTAGTTATATTCTTGTACACAGGAGGTAGTATTATAGTAGTTATATTCTTGTACATAGGAGTAGTATTATAGTAGTTATATTCTTGTACATAGGAGCAGTATTATAGTAGTTATATTCTTGTACATAGTAGTATTATACTAGTTATATTCTTGTACATAGGGGGCAGTATTATAGTAGTTATATTCTTGTACATAGGGGGCAGTATTATAGTAGTTATATTCTTGTACATAGGAGCAGTATTATAGTAGTTATATTCTTGTACATAGGAGCAGTATTATAGTAGTTATATTCTTGTACATAGGAGCGGTATTATAGTAGTTATATTCTTGTACATAGGAGTAGTATTATAGTAGTTATATTCTTGTACATAGGAGGTAGTATTATAGTAGTTATATTCTTGTACATAGGAGCAGTATTATAGTAGTTATATTCTTGTACATAGGAGCAGTATTATAGTAGTTATATTCTTGTACATAGGAGCAGTATTATAGTAGTTATATTCTTGTACATAGGGGCAGTATTATAGTAGTTATATTCTTGTACATAGGAGTAGTATTATAGTAGTTATATTCTTGTACATAGTAGTAGTATTATAGTAGTTATATTCTTGTACATAGGAGCAGTATTATAGTAGTTATATTCTTGTACATAGGAGCAGTATTATAGTAGTTATATTCTTGTACATAGGGGGTAGTATTATAGTAGTTATAGTCTTGTACATAGGAGCAGTATTATAGTAGTTATATTCTTGTACATAGGAGTAGTATTATAGTAGTTATATTCTTGTACATAGGGGTAGTATTATAGTAGTTATATTCTTGTACATAGGAGCAGTATTATAGTAGTTATATTCTTGTACATAGGGAGCAGTATTATAGTAGTTATATTCTTGTACATAGGGGTAGTATTATAGTAGTTATATTCTTGTACATAGGAGGTAGTATTATAGTAGTTATATTCTTGTACATAGGAGCAGTATTATAGTAGTTATATTCTTGTACATAGGGGGCAGTATTATAGTAGTTATATTCTTGTACATAGGGGGCAGTATTATAGTAGTTATATTCTTGTACATAGGGGGCAGTATTATAGTAGTTATATTCTTGTACATAGGAGGTAGTATTATAGTAGTTATATTCTTGTACACAGGAGGTAGTATTATAGTAGTTATATTCTTGTACATAGGAGTAGTATTATAGTAGTTATATTCTTGTACATAGGAGCAGTATTATAGTAGTTATATTCTTGTACATAGTAGTATTATACTAGTTATATTCTTGTACATAGGGGGCAGTATTATAGTAGTTATATTCTTGTACATAGGGGGCAGTATTATAGTAGTTATATTCTTGTACATAGGAGCAGTATTATAGTAGTTATATTCTTGTACATAGGAGCAGTATTATAGTAGTTATATTCTTGTACATAGGAGCGGTATTATAGTAGTTATATTCTTGTACATAGGAGTAGTATTATAGTAGTTATATTCTTGTACATAGGAGGTAGTATTATAGTAGTTATATTCTTGTACATAGGAGCAGTATTATAGTAGTTATATTCTTGTACATAGGAGCAGTATTATAGTAGTTATATTCTTGTACATAGGGGCAGTATTATAGTAGTTATATTCTTGTACATAGGAGTAGTATTATAGTAGTTATATTCTTGTACATAGTAGTAGTATTATAGTAGTTATATTCTTGTACATAGGAGCAGTATTATAGTAGTTATATTCTTGTACATAGGAGCAGTATTATAGTAGTTATATTCTTGTACATAGGGGGTAGTATTATAGTAGTTATAGTCTTGTACATAGGAGCAGTATTATAGTAGTTATATTCTTGTACATAGGAGTAGTATTATAGTAGTTATATTCTTGTACATAGGGGTAGTATTATAGTAGTTATATTCTTGTACATAGGAGCAGTATTATAGTAGTTATATTCTTGTACATAGGGAGCAGTATTATAGTAGTTATATTCTTGTACATAGGGGTAGTATTATAGTAGTTATATTCTTGTACATAGGAGGTAGTATTATAGTAGTTATATTCTTGTACATAGGAGCAGTATTATAGTAGTTATATTCTTGTACATAGGGGGCAGTATTATAGTAGTTATATTCTTGTACATAGGGGGCAGTATTATAGTAGTTATATTCTTGTACATAGGAGCAGTATTATAGTAGTTATATTCTTGTACATAGGAGGTAGTATTATAGTAGTTATATTCTTGTACATAGGAGCAGTATTATAGTAGTTATATTCTTGTACATAGGAGCAGTATTATAGTAGTTATATTCTTGTACATAGGAGCAGTATTATAGTAGTTATATTCTTGTACATAGGAGCAGTATTATAGTAGTTATATTCTTGTACATAGGAGCAGTATTATAGTAGTTATATTCTTGTACATAGGAGCAGTATTATAGTAGTTATATTCTTGTACATAGGAGGTAGTATTATAGTAGTTATATTCTTGTACATAGGGGGCAGTATTATAGTAGTTATATTCTTGTACATAGTAGTATTATAGTAGTTATATTCTTGTACATAGGGACAGTATTATAGTAGTTATATTCTTGTACATAGGGACAGTATTATAGTAGTTATATTCTTGTACATAGGGGCAGTATTATAGTAGTTATATCCTTGTACATAGGGGTAGTATTATAGTAGTTATATTCTTGTACATAGGAGCAGTATTATAGTAGTTATATTCTTGTACATAGGAGCAGTATTATAGTAGTTATATTCTTGTACATAGGGGCAGTATTATAGTAGTTATATTCTTGTACATAGGGGCAGTATTATAGTAGTTATATTCTTGTACATAGGAGGTAGTATTATAGTAGTTATATTCTTGTACATAGGAGCAGTATTATAGTAGTTATATTCTTGTACATAGGAGTAGTATTATAGTAGTTATATTCCTGTACATAGGAGTAGTATTATAGTAGTTATATTCTTGTACATAGGAGCAGTATTATAGTAGTTATATTCTTGTACATAGGAGCAGTATTATAGTAGTTATATTCTTGTACATAGGGGGCAGTATTATAGTAGTTATATTCTTGTACATAGGAGCAGTATTATAGTAGTTATATTCTTGTACATAGGAGGTAGTATTATAGTAGTTATATTCTTGTACATAGGAGCAGTATTATAGTAGTTATATTCTTGTACATAGGGGCAGTATTATTGTAGTTATATTCTTGTACATAGGAGCAGTATTATAGTAGTTATATTCTTGTACATAGGAGTAGTATTATAGTAGTTATATTCTTGTACATAGGAGCAGTATTATAGTAGATATATTCTTGTACATAGGGGCAGTATTATAGTAGTTATATTCTTGTACATAGGAGTAGTATTATAGTAGATATATTCTTGTACATAGGGGCAGTATTATAGTAGTTATATTCTTGTACATAGGGGGCAGTTTATGTACCGTTCTTCAGCCTGCGGTTCTTGGATGTCACAGTACGCACATTTGCAGAAAACTTCTTACCTTCCATTTGGCTTTAGCAAAGTTTTTCTCAATCTGGGCGCAGACTCCATCTTTGATGTTTTTGTCTGACGCTGCGTTCCCTGAAATCCTGTAACAGATGAGGGGATATCACCAATCACAGGGAGAGACTCCATGTGCGGGTGTTTTGGTACTGTGTGTCGGGCTCGGCCATCAGACAGTAATTTTGTTATCAAATACAGTGGAAGGCTACTGACAGCAGAGATCGACCTGATCCATGATGATTGACATGTCACATAAACATATTGCAGGATGGTGTGCTGAGTATTTGTACCGACACCTCAGCTGTGGATGGCCTTAATCTCTGGCTGGTACTTTCTCGATCATTTTGTGTTTCTCCCTGCTCTATAGTCATGCTGCTGTGTCTGTCAGGGTCTGAGATCACCTGAAGTCTACCTTCTGTCTCCATACAGATTTATGCTTCTGCTTCATCCTCCATGCTTTACCTGGATGCTCTGCTCTTTTAGTACACAGCTATGTTCGGTGACTAAAGCTTAGATACAAATAGTGTGAGGTTGTCTGAAATCCATGCCCTGCCTCATCGGTGGCTCAGACGGCTGCTCTGTCCCCCATATCTAACAATATTCACCAACAATAAGTGATGAGAGATGGCTGCCGCTCAGTGCCGTCGTGTCACATGGCAGGACTGTGCATAGTACTGTATGGAATGGCCCTACCTAGCCATGTCTTACACCTCCCATGATGTAACATTAGTCCCCAGTCTTGTCTATAGATCTGGGTCACATCTTATTATGACATCATCGGGCCTGAATTAAATCCATGTGATGCGTCATCTCCCAATGGATGAAAGGATATGGCGTTTACCTCTAGTGCACACGACATACAGGCTGGGACATGATGGAAATGCGGAATGGGTAAGGTCTATGGTGAGACAGGGGTTAAACATCACCATTCGTGGCTGATGGCATCGGCTGCTGTCACCCGCTGGTCCTGGTCCACCTCCATCAGACGGGTCACCAGGTCTTTGGCTGCAGAGATTGAAGCGTTACTGTTATATATCATCTGATAGACTGTGAAGAGTCTCCATGTAAAGATCTCCTGGAAACATGTCCTGACCTAATACCGCCGACCACTGCAGTGTCTAGACAACCCTCTGTGAGCTTGACTCCAGGCTGGTCGACTACACTGACACACTGTAACAAACCCTCAGCTGCACATGCAGTGATGAAGACTGGACAAGCTCTGGTGGTATGGCAGCCACTTACCCGCCGGTGAAATATCATCCCAGTATGGCGAATCAAACTCGTAGTCTCCATGCAGGATCTTCCTGAACAAGTTCTTATCGTGGCTTTCATAGTCCTCGTCTTCCATCTCGTCATAGAATGGGGGGTTCCCGGAGAGACTGTGGAAGAACATAAATGATCTTCTAATATGTCTTCTACTCTCTCTACAGTGATGGTATATACCTCCCCTGACACTCACAGTATATACATGATGACTCCAATCGCCCAGCAGTCAACAGGTCGCCCATATCTCTGTCGTGCAACCACCTCGGGGGCTGCAAGAAATGAGAATGCACCAATGAGAAGAGGGTGATTATTGTGAGCCCGGCCTGGTGAGTCCAAACTCTAGTCACACCCTGAGCTGCATCCAGTGTTTGCTGTTCGAACTGCAGGCCCTCATCTCTCACTGCTGCCCTCTGCTGGTTGCCAGACATATATATTTTTTTTTTTTGCTGCAGCACTCACCCAGATACTCGGGGGTCCCGCATGGCTCTTTGATCAGACTCGTCTCCACTTTGGCCAAATGGAAATCGCTGATGACAATTTTTGAATTCTTCATGCGGTTAAAATACAACAAATTCTCCAACTACAGGAAAAGAAGAAAAAGATGATGAGACTGATTGTCAACCGTGTCAGTCCACCTACTCCCTACCCATCCAAACTCACTAGTCACAGGGACGCGGAGAGTCGCCCCAGTGCCCACGCTCTACTACACACCAGATCTAGTAACCATGCCATGAAGTGCCCCCACCCAGCCTGACCCTTCACCTTCAGGTTCCTGTGCACGATACAGAGCGAGTGTAGATACGCCACCGCCTCCAGGACCTGCCGGATGACGTTACTGGTGTCCTTCTCCGAGTAATATCCCTGATCCAGGATCCAGTCAAAGACTTCACGCCCCGATGCCCTGAAAGCCAACAAAAAACAAGGACAGAGAAAAACGCTGTCTCCGAAATATTTACACAGATCTTATAGGGTAGAAGGAGAACTCCGCGAGGCCAGCTGGCACCTCAACCTGCAGATAGGACGGGTGGCGCTCCGCTTATTAAACACCTAGTTATCCATGTAGTAAGTTAGTGACTGCGGCGCTGCCTAGCTGACTCCATATTGTATGGGGACAGTGAGTGGCGGAGGCGAGGGCGCTGCAGGAGGAGATTTCTGCTCCCAGCAATTTCTCCTCTCATCTCTTAAAATCAAAACTCTTTGGATTTGTTATTCAGCTGCAGTTTGCACAGAGGAGGCGCCGAGCTCCACAACAGGCCGCAGTATCTGAATATTGATTGAGACCTGCAGAACATCAACCCTGCATCAGAACCCTGCAGAACATCAACCCTACAGAGCATCAATCCTCAACCAGAGCCCTATAGAACATCACCCCTGCACCACATGCCTGCAGAACATCAACCCTAAACTGGTGCACTGCAGTAGAACCCTGCAGAGTATCAAGCCTAATCCAAAGTCTGACAGAGCATCAATCCAAAATCAGAGCTGACAAGCATGAGCCCTGCAGAACATTGCCCCATGCACTGTGCACTGCAGAGTATCAAGCCTAAACCAAAGCTATGCAAGCTAGCCGTATTAAACTAGATCTCTGCAGAATATCAATCCTCTAAAAGTGACCAGCAGAACATCAACCTTGTATCTGAGCGTTGCAGATCATTACTTTGGGAACAAAGTCTTGCAGAAGATTAACCCTGCACCAGATCTCTGCAGATCATTAACCCTAAATAACCAAGAGTCTTCAGAGCATCAAGCATGCACTAGGGCACATCAGAAAATTAGCCAAGCTCCACAGCCCTGCAGAGCATCAGTCCTAAATCAGAGCCCAGCAGAGTATGAACCCAAACCCAGAGAACTGCAGATTATCAAACCAGAGCCTTGCAGTTCTGAACCAAAGGCATGGAGATGATCAAATCTGATGCCAAATTGTTCCTACAGGAGGTTTATTGAGATGTATAAGGTTTCTCATATTTCATCTAAAATGTGCCCCTGGGTTTTCAGACTGGCCAGGTATGAGTTTGTGGAGCCCAGGTCTCTTATCATCTGTGAAGCCTGTGATCTACCTGCAGTGCAGTTCTGTTCTCTCACCACTAGGTGTCAGCACTGCCCCATGTGGCCCCTAGCAGTGATTGGCAGAACCTGCTCTCTGGACCTGTGTGTAGACTGCAATGCGCCTGGTATTGAGGTGCCAGCCTGTGCCTGCTGCTGACAATACACCGCAAGTGACAGAAGTGCCCTGTGTGCGAGATTGCCTTTATGAGAGCGGAGCAGTCTCCAGGTGTCCTGCACAGTAATGAGAGGATTGTCTATTCCTGGAATACAGGAACGCTCGCAGCTCTGCTTAATTAACAGGAAATCTGTTCAGCTGAATCCTCACAATATCCCACATTATCCCTACCCAGGATCCTCTGTTTTTATAGCGATATAATTACTGTGATAAGTCATTGGACTTGGCAAAATGAGATGAGCGAGTGCGTAAATGATATAACTGGTGCATTATCAGCGATATCAGTGTTATACAAGCTGCTTCTGCTGACTCTGCACCATGAAATACGGATTCATTTAAAGGGCCAGTTACATTGCAGGCCAGAGCTTAGAGCAGTGCTGGAGTATAAGAGGAGGACTGATATCAGTGACATATGATGTAAATGTCTCTGCTAAGGTTATATCAATGCTGGAGTGTTATAAGAGGAGAACTGATATCAGTCACATATGATGTAAGTGTCTCTGGAGGTTATATCAGTGCTGGAGTGTTATAGGAGGAGGACTGATATCAGTCATATATGATGTAAATGTCTCCGGAGGTTATATCAGTACTGGAGTGTTATAAGAGGAGGACTGATATCAGTCACATATGATGTAAGTGTCTCTGGAGGTTATATCAGTACTGGAGTGTTATAAGAGGAGGACTGATATCAGTGACATATGATGTAAATGTCTCTGGAGGTTATATCAATGCTGGAGTGTTATAAGAGGAGGACTGATATCAGTCATATATGATGTAAATGTCTCTGGAGGTTATATCAGTACTGGAGTGTTATAAGAGGAGGACTTATATCAGTCACATATGATGTAAGTGTCTCTGAGGTTATATCAGTACTGGAGTGTTATAAGAGGAGGACTGATATCAGTCACATATGATGTAAGTGTCTCTGAGGTTATATCAGTACTGGAGTGTTATAAGAGAAGGACTGATATCAGTCACATATGATGTAAATGTCTCCGGAGATTATATCAGTACTGGAGTGTTATAAGAGGAGGACTGATATCAGTCACATATGATGTAAGTGTCTCTGAGGTTATATCAGTACTGGAGTGTTATAAGAGAAGGACTGATATCAGTCACATATGATGTAAATGTCTCCGGAGATTATATCAGTACTGGAGTGTTATAAGAGGAGGACTGATATCAGTGACATATGATGTAAATGTCTCTGGAGGTTATATCAATGCTGGAGTGTTATAAGAGGAGGACTGATATCAGTCATATATGATGTAAATGTCTCTGGAGGTTATATCAGTACTGGAGTGTTATAAGAGGAGGACTGATATCAGTCACATATGATGTAAGTGTCTCTGGAGGTTATATCAGTGCTGGAGTGTTATAAGAGGAGGACTGATATCAGTCACATATGATGTAAATGTCTCTGGAGGTTATATCAGTACTGGAGTGTTATAAGAGGAGGACTGATATCAGTCACATATGATGTAAGTGTCTCTGAGGTTATATCAGTGCTGGAGTGTTATAAGAGGAGGACTGATATCAGTCACATATGATGTAAATGTCTCTGAGGTTATATCAGTGCTGGAGTGTTATAAGAGGAGGACTGATATCAGTCACATATGATGTAAATGTCTCTGAGGTTATATCAGTACTGGAGTGTTATAGGAGGAGGACTGATATCAGTCACATATGATGTAAGTGTCTCTGGAGGTTATATTAGTACTGGAGTGTTATAAGAGGAGGACTGATATCAGTCACATATGATGTAAGTGTCTCTGGAGGTTATATTAGTACTGCAGTGTTATAAGAGGAGGACTGATATCAGTCATATATGATGTAAGTGTCTCTGGAGGTTATATCAGTGCTGGGGTATTATAAGAGGAGGACTGATATCAGTCACATATGATGTAAGTGTCTCTGGAGGTTATATCAGTGCTGGGGTATTATAAGAGGAGGACTGATATCAGTCACATATGATGTAAGTATCTCAGGAGGTTATATCAGTACTGGAGTGTTATAAGAGGAGGACTGATATCAGTCACATATGATGTAAATGTCTCTAGAGGTTATATCAGTACTGGAGTGTTATAAGAGGAGGACTGATATCAGTCACATATGATGTAAGGGTCTCTGAGGTTATATCAGTACTGGAGTGTTATAAGAGGAGGACTGATATCAGTCACATATGATGTAAGGGTCTCTGAGGTTATATCAGTACTGGAGTGTTATAAGAGGAAGACTGATATCAGTCACATATGATGTAAATGTCTGAACATGGCCGAACTAAAACTGTTATTAATATACTGTGGAGTCTCTTCAGACCCTGGAGCGTAATGATTGGAGGCCCCGGGTAGATGATCAGACATACAGACCAGTGGTACTCACCTCTGCGGGGCTTTGGCGCGACTCCCTGCTGTCTTCGGATCTTCTGGCTGATTGGGTCTCAGCGTCCTGTGGTGTTGTCACATATAGACACAAGGGACGCCATGTGACCAGCCAGAAGTGCCGAAAACAGCAGGGAGTCGTACCGGAGAGCAGCAGGGGTGAGTAACACTGGTTTTAAGGTTTTCTCACCTCCCCGATGCCTGAAGAGACCGCACAGTATAATAATAGCCCGAACGAAACTGCAAATATTATAATAACCGAAGCAAATTAACCGACATGAACCCTCTGCCCCCGCTATACACCGCAGCCCTCTGCCCCCCCGCTATACACCGCAGCCCTCTGCCCCCCGCTATACACCGCAGCCCTCTGCCCCCCCGCTATACACCGCAGCCCTCTGCCCCCCGCTATACACCGCAGCCCTCTGCCCCCCCGCTATACACCGCAGCCCTCTGCCCCCCGCTATACACCGCAGCCCTCTGCCCCACCGCTATACACCGCAGCCCTCTGCCCCCGCTATACACCGCAGCCCTCTGCCCCCCGCTATACACCGCAGCCCTCTGCCCCCCGCTATACACCGCGGCCCTCTGCCCCGCTATACACCGCAGCCCTCTGTCCCCGCTATACACCGCAGCCCTCTGCCCCCCGCTATACACCACAGCCCTCTGTCCCCGCTATACACCGCAGCCCTCTGTCCCCGCTATACACCGCAGCCCTCTGCCCCCGCTATACACCGCAGCCCTCTGCCCCCGCTATACACCGCAGCCCTCTGCCCCCCCGCTATACACCGCAGCCCTCTGCCCCCCGCTATACACCGCAGCCCTCTGCCCCGCTATACACCGCGGCCCTCTGCCCCCCCGCTATACACCGCAGCCCTCTGCCCCCGCTATACACCGCAGCCCTCTGCCCCCCGCTATACACCGCAGCCCTCTGCCCCCCGCTATACACCGCAGCCCTCTGCCCCCGCTATACACCGCAGCCCTCTGCCCCCGCTATACACCGCAGCCCTCTGCCCCCCCGCTATACACCGCAGCCCTCTGCCCCCCGCTATACACCGCAGCCCTCTGCCCCCCGCTATACACCGCAGCCCTCTGCCCCCCCGCTATACACCGCAGCCCTCTGCCCCCGCTATACACCGCAGCCCTCTGCCCCCCCGCTATACACCGCAGCCCTCTGCCCCCCGCTATACACCGCAGCCCTCTGCCCCCCGCTATACACCGCAGCCCTCTGCCCCCCCGCTATACACCGCAGCCCTCTGCCCCCCCGCTATACACCGCAGCCCTCTGCCCCGCTATACACCGCAGCCCTCTGCCCCCGCTATACACCGCAGCCCTCTGCCCCCCCGCTATACACCGCAGCCCTCTGCCCCCCGCTATACACCGCAGCCCTCTGCCCCCCCGCTATACACCGCAGACCTCTGCCCCCCGCTATACACCGCAGCCCTCTGCCCCCCGCTATACACCGCAGCCCTCTGCCCCCGCTATACACCGCAGCCCTCTGCCCCCCGCTATACACCGCAGCCCTCTGCACCCCGCTATACACCGCAGCCCTCTGCCCCCCGCTATACACCGCAGCCCTCTGCCCCCCGCTATACACCGCAGCCCTCTGTCCCCGCTATACACCGCAGCCCTCTGCCCCCGCTATACACCGCAGCCCTCTGCCCCCGCTATACACCGCAGCCCTCTGCCCCCGCTATACACCGCAGCCCTCTGCCCCCCGCTATACACCGCAGCCCTCTGTCCCCGCTATACACCGCAGCCCTCTGCCCCCGCTATACACCGCAGCCCTCTGCCCCCGCTATACACCGCAGCCCTCTGCCCCCGCTATACACCGCAGCCCTCTGCCCCCCGCTATACACCGCAGCCCTCTGCCCCCCGCTATACACCGCAGCCCTCTGTCCCCGCTATACACCGCAGCCCTCTGCCCCCGCTATACACCGCAGCCCTCTGCCCCCGCTATACACCGCAGCCCTCTGCCCCCGCTATACACCGCAGCCCTCTGCCCCCCCGCTATACACCGCAGCCCTCTGCCCCCCGCTATACACCGCAGCCCTCTGCCCCCCTGCTATACACCGCAGCCCTCTGCCCCCCCGCTATACACCGCAGCCCTCTGCCCCCCGCTATACACCTCTTCCTATCTATGTCACTTTGTGCCCCAACACAGTATACTGTAATGCCCCTCTATTTGCCCTGACACAATATAATGTGCCATTGAAATCTCTATAGTATAATTCCGCCCTCATTGTACCCCCCATTATAATGTCCCCCTGAGCATGCCTCCGCCTTATAATGTCCTCTCCTGAATATGCCATCTTATAATGTCCCCCTGAATATGCCCCATCTTATAATGTCCTCTCCTGAATATGCCCCCACCTTATAATGTCCTCTTCTGAATATGCCCCCATCTTATAATGTCCTCTCCTGAATATGCCCCCATCTTATAATGTCCTCTCCTGAATATGCCCCCACCTTATAATGTCCTCTCCTGAATATGCCCCATCTTATAATGTCCCCCCGAATATGCCATCTTATAATGTCCTCTCCTGAATATGCCCCATCTTATACTATCCTCTCCTGAATATGCCCCCATCTTATACTATCCTCTCCTGAATATGCCCCCATCTTATAATGTCCCCCTGAATATGCCCCCATCTTATACTATCCTCTCCTGAATATGCCCCCATCTTATACTGTCCTCTCCTGAATATGCCCCATCTTATACTGTCCTCTCCTGAATATGCCCCATCTTATAATGTCCCCCTGAGTATGCCCCCATCTTATACTGTCCTCTCCTGAATATGCCCCATCTTATAATGTCCCCCTGAGTATGCCCCCATCTTATAATGTCCTCTCCTGAATATGCCCCCATCTTATAATGTCCCCCTGAGTATGCCCCCATCTTATAATGTCCTCTCCTGAATATGCCCCCATCTTATAATGTCCTCTCCTGAATATGCCCCATCTTATAATGTCCCCCTGAATATGCCCCCATCTTATACTGTCCTCTCCTGAATATGCCCCCATCTTATAATGTCCCCCTGAGTATGCCTCCATCTTATACTGTCCTCTCCTGAATATGCCCCCATCTTATAATGTCCTCTCCTGAATATGCCCCCATCTTATACTGTCCTCTCCTGAATATGCCCCCATCTTATAATGTCCCCCTGAATATGCCATCTTATAATGTCCCCCTGAGTATGCCTCCATCTTATACTGTCCTCTCCTGAGTATGCCCTAATCTTATAATGTCCTCTCCTGAATATGCCCCCATCTTATAATGTCCCCCTGAGTATGCCCCCATCTTATAATGTCCTCTCCTGAACATGCCCCCACCTTATAATGTCCTCTCCTGAATATGCCCCCATCTTATAATGTGCTCTCCTGAATATGCCCCCATCTTATAATGTCCCCCTGAGTATGCCCCCATCTTATAATGTCCTCTCCTGAGTATGCCCTAATCTTATAATGTCCTCTCCTGAATATGCCCCCATCTTATAATGTCCCCCCTGAGTATGCCCCCATCTTATAATGTCCCCCTGAGTATGCCCCATCTTATAATGTCCCCCTGAGTATGCCTCCATCTTATACTGTCCTCTCCTGAGTATGCCCTAATCTTATAATGTCCTCTCCTGAATATGCCCCCATCTTATAATGTCCCCCTGAGTATGCCCCATCTTATAATGTCCCCCTGAGTATGCCCCCATCTTATAATGTCCTCTCCTGAATATGCCCCCATCTTATAATGTCCTCTCCTGAGTATGCCCTAATCTTATAATGTCCTCTCCTGAGTATGCCCCCATCTTATAATGTCCCCCTGAGTATGCCCTAATCTTATAATGTCCTCTCCTGAATATGCCCCCACCTTATAATGTCCTCTCCTGAATATGCCCCCATCTTATAATGTGCTCTCCTGAATATGCCCCCATCTTATAATGTCCTCTCCTGAGTATGCCCTAATCTTATAATGTCCTCTCCTGAATATGCCCCCATCTTATAATGTCCCCCTGAGTATGCCCCATCTTATAATGTCCCCCTGAGTATGCCTCCATCTTATACTGTCCTCTCCTGAGTATGCCCTAATCTTATAATGTCCTCTCCTGAATATGCCCCCATCTTATAATGTCCTCTCCTGAATATGCCCCCATCTTATAATGTCCCCCTGAGTATGCCCCATCTTATAATGTCCTCTCCTGACTGCCTCCGCCGGCTTCAGGAGTGAGGTCACCGCATCACACCAGAGGCAGAGACAGCGGGCGGCTCCTGCCTCACCATTGCACCCATACCTCCCGCCTTCCAGGACTGGAGTCCAAGAATCCCCCTGAATCGAGGACAGTTAGGAGGCCTTCATTACAGCAACTACACATAGACAGAGGGGAGGAGCCTCGAGAGCAGCACTAGCGTTACAGCAGGGACTACTCACAGCTCCATGAAGATGAAGTACTCCTTTTTTGTTTCAAAGACATCGACCAATTGCAAGATATTGGGGTGTTTAACCCTGCAAAAGAGAAGAGAAGACGCCATCATCATCATCATCACCATCACATGAGCCATAGGGAGGGGCTCACTGATTAACCCTTCCTCGGACAATTCCTAGTACAACAGTTACATCAATCAGAATGCAGCAAGAAGTCTCTCCTCGCTGACTACAGACATATTCGTTACAATGTAGCACCTGTAGCAACATTAGAGACAGTGGCGTAACTAGGAATGACTGGGCCCCAAAGCGAACATTTGACATGGGCCCACCCCAGCAAACGCCCCCCACACACACAAACCGCATTCCTGCACACTATTATGCCCCATAGTGGCCTCTGCACACACATAATGGCATCGGCCTGAACCACAGTGACGTCTGAGATGTTACCAAACAGGCCCGGAGCCTGCTGGAGCACAGGGGAGGTAAGTAACAGTGTTTTTTATGTTCCCTCACCTCCCCTGCGTCTCCGATCATTATACACTGGGGGCAGAGAGCTGCGGTGAAATGACCCCAGAGTATAATGATAGCAGTGTTTGTGGGGTTCGCGGCCTTACTTACCGATCCCCGCTCCTGCTCACAGTCACCTCCACAGAATGGGAAGCGCAGGCGGCGGTGAGCAGGAGCGGGGATCAGTAAGTAAATAGGGCCTGTTACCTGCTGCGGTTACACCAGCAGGTAACGACCCTCTGGGCCCCCTAATGTCCCGGGCCCTGTGGCAGCTGCTACCGTTGCTACCCCAGTGTTTACGCCACTTATTACAGGGTTCTATAACAATCTTTATCAGACTACGTTCACATCTGCTTCAGACTCAGAAGTAAAAGTCCTATAAGCCAGTGAGAAAATAACGGATCCCCAACAGGCCCCTTTATAGTCATTGGGATCCCCAACAAGCCCCTTTATAGTCATTGGGATCCCCAACGGGCCCCTTTATAGTCATTGGGATCCCCAACGGGCCCCTTTATAGTCATTGGGATCTGGTCCTGTCCGCCATTTAATCCAAGGACAGAGCAGAAGAATGGGTTAAACAAAGCAGAAGGTGCACTTACAGAGGCCCGGGACGTTGTCGATTGGCAGTGCCCCCCGTAACAGCCTCTGCTCGCCCAGGACACTCACATTTTTAGGATGTTGATCTCATTCTTGGCCGCCTTCCGGACTTTACGGCCATCTCTCTTCAGAAACCTTTTGCAGGTATAAAGTTTTCCAGAAGATTTTTCTTTGGCTCGAAAAACTTCACAGAACTCCTCTCTAGGAAGACAACAATACAGGAGGCTCTAGAAAAGCTGGGTGGCAACCTCTGTGTAACCCAGCTTTCCTATAAATAGATATAACATCGAAATAGCTACAGAAAAGAAGACTAGAGTAAACGGAGGCTGACACCGGTGACTGTGTAAGAAGAGGCTGACACCGGTGACTGACATCAATGACTATATGAGGAGAGGCTGACACCGGTGACTGTATGTAGTCAGGTCTGACACCGGTGATTGTATGTAGTCAGGTCTGACACTGGTGACTATATGTAATCAGGTCTGACACCGGTGACTGTATGTAGTCAGGTCTGACACCGGTGACTGTATGTAATCAGGTCTGACACCGGTGACTGTATGTAGTCAGGTCTGACACTGGTGACTATATGTAATCAGGTCTGACACCGGTGACTGTATGTAGTCAGGTCTGACACCGGTGACTGTATGTAGTCAGGTCTGACACCGGTGACTGTATGTAATCAGGTCTGACACCGGTGACTCTATGTAGTCAGGTCTGACACCGGTGACTGTATGTAGTCAGGTCTGACACCGGTGACTGTATGTAATCAGGTCTGACACCGGTGACTGTATGTAGTCAGGTCTGACACCGGTGACTGTATGTAGTCAGGTCTGACACTGGTGACTGTATGTAGTCAGGTCTGACACCGGTGACTGTATGTAGTCAGGTCTGACACTGGTGACTGTATGTAGTCAGGTCTGACACCGGTGACTGTATGTAGTCAGGTCTGACACCGGTGACTCTATGTAGTCAGGTCTGACACCGGTGACTGTATGTAGTCAGGTCTGACACCGGTGACTGTATGTAGTCAGGTCTGACACCGGTGACTGTATGTAGTCAGGTCTGACACCGGTGACTGTATGTAGTCAGGTCTGACACCGGTGATTGTGTAAGAAGAGGCTGACACTGGTGACTGTATGTAGTCAGGTCTGACACCGGTGACTGTATGTAGTCAGGTCTGACACTGGTGACTGTATGTAGTCAGGTCTGACACCGGTGACTGTATGTAGTCAGGTCTGACACTGGTGACTGTATGTAATCAGGTCTGACACCGGTGACTGTATGTAGTCAGGTTTGACACCGGTGACTGTATGTAGTCAGGTCTGACACCGGTGACTGTATGTAGTCAGGTCTGACACCGGTGACTGTATGTAGTCAGGTCTGACACCGGTGACTGTATGTAGTCAGGTCTGACACCGGTGACTGTATGTAGTCAGGTCTGACACCGGTGACTGTATGTAGTCAGGTCTGACACCGGTGACCGTATGTAGTCAGGTCTGACACCGGTGATTGTATGTAGTCAGGTCTGACACCGGTGACTGTATGTAGTCAGGTCTGACACCGGTGACTGTATGTAATCAGGTCTGACACCGGTGACTGTATGTAGTCAGGTCTGACACCGGTGACTGTATGTAGTCAGGTCTGACACCGGTGATTGTATGTAGTCAGGTCTGACACCGGTGACTGTATGTAGTCAGGTCTGACACCGGTGACTGTAAGAAGAGGCTGACACTGGTGACTGTATGTAGTCAGGTCTGACACCGGTGACTGTATGTAGTCAGGTCTGACACCGGTGACTGTATGTAGTCAGGTCTGACACCGGTGACTGTATGTAGTCAGGTCTGACACCGGTGACTGTATGTAGTCAGGTCTGACACCGGTGACTGTATGTAGTCAGGTCTGACACCGGTGACTGTATGTAGTCAGGTCTGACACCGGTGACTGTATGTAGTCAGGTCTGACACCGGTGACTGTATGTAGTCAGGTCTGACACCGTGACTGTATGTAGTCAGGTCTGACACCGTGATGTGTAAAGAGGCTACACCGTACTGTATGTAGTCAGGTCTGACACCGGTGACTGTATGTAGTCAGGTCTGACAGTGACTAAAAAGGCTACATGACTGTATGTAGTCAGGTCTGACACCGGTGACTGTATGTAGTCAGGTCTGACACCGGTGACTGTATGTAGTCAGGTCTGACACCGGTGACTGTATGTAGTCAGGTCTGACACCGGTGACTGTATGTACTCAGGTCTGACACCGGTGACTGTATGTAGTCAGATCTGACACCGGTGACTGTATGTAGTCAGGTCTGACACCGGTGACTGTATGTAGTCATGTCTGACACCGGTGACTGTGTAAGAAGAGGCTGACACTGGTGACTGTATGTAGTCAGGTCTGACACCGGTGACTGTATGTAGTCAGGTCTGACACCGGTGACTGTATGTAGTCAGGTCTGACACCGGTGACTGTATGTAGTCAGGTCTGACACCGGTGACTGTATGTAATCAGGTCTGACACCGGTGACTGTATGTAGTCAGATCTGACACCGGTGACTGTATGTAGTCAGGTCTGACACCGGTGACTGTATGTAGTCAGGTCTGACACCGGTGACTGTATGTAGTCAGGTCTGACACCGGTGACTGTATGTAGTCAGGTCTGACACCGGTGACTGTATGTAGTCAGGTCTGACACCGGTGACTGTATGTAGTCAGGTCTGACACCGGTGACTGCATGTAGTCAGGTCTGACACCGGTGACTGTATGTAGTCAGGTCTGACACCGGTGACTGTGTAAGAAGAGGCTGACACTGGTGACTGTATGTAGTCAGGTCTGACACCGGTGACTGTATGTAGTCAGGTCTGACACCGGTGACTGTGTAAGAAGAGGCTGACACTGGTGACTGTATGTAGTCAGGTCTGACACCGGTGACTGTATGTAGTCAGGTCTGACACCGGTGACTGTATGTAGTCAGGTCTGACACCGGTGACTGTATGTAGTCAGGTCTGACACTGGTGACTGTATGTAATCAGGTCTGACACCGGTGACTGTATGTAGTCAGGTCTGACACCGGTGACTGTATGTAGTCAGGTCTGACACCGGTGACTGTATGTAGTCAGGTCTGACACCGGTGACTGTATGTAGTCAGGTCTGACACCGGTGACTGTATGTAGTCAGGTCTGACACCGGTGACTGTATGTAATCAGGTCTGACACCGGTGACTGTATGTAATCAGGTCTGACACTGGTGACTGTATGTAATCAGGTCTGACACCGGTGACTGTATGTAGTCAGGTCTGACACCGGTGACTGTATGTAGTCAGGTCTGACACCGGTGACTGTATGTAGTCAGGTCTGACACCGGTGACTGTATGTAGTCAGGTCTGACACCGGTGACTGTATGTAGTCAGGTCTGACACCGGTGATTGTGTAAGAAGAGGCTGACACTGGTGACTGTATGTAGTCAGGTCTGACACCGGTGACTGTATGTAGTCAGGTCTGACACCGGTGACTGTGTAAGAAGAGGCTGACACTGGTGACTATATGTAGTCAGGTCTGACACCGGTGACTGTATGTAGTCAGGTCTGACACCGGTGACTGTATGTAGTCAGGTCTGACACTGGTGACTGTATGTAGTCAGGTCTGACACTGGTGACTGTATGTAGTCAGGTCTGACACCGGTGACTGTATGTAGTCAGGTCTGACACCGGTGACTGTGTAAGAAGAGGCTGACACTGGTGACTATATGTAGTCAGGTCTGACACCGGTGACTGTATGTAGTCAGGTCTGACACCGGTGACTGTATGTAGTCAGGTCTGACACCGGTGACTGTATGTAGTCAGGTCTGACACCGGTGACTGTATGTAGTCAGGTCTGACACCGGTGACTGTATGTAGTCAGGTCTGACACCGGTGACTGTATGTAGTCAGGTCTGACACCGGTGACTGTATGTAGTCAGGTCTGACACCGGTGACTGTATGTAGTCAGGTCTGACACCGGTGACTGTATGTAATCAGGTCTGACACCGGTGACTGTATGTAGTCAGGTCTGACACCGGTGACTGTATGTAGTCAGGTCTGACACCGGTGACTGTATGTAGTCAGGTCTGACACCGGTGACTGTATGTAGTCAGGTCTGACACCGGTGACTGTATGTAGTCAGGTCTGACACCGGTGACTGTATGTAGTCAGGTCTGACACCGGTGACTGTATGTAGTCAGGTCTGACACCGGTGACTGTATGTAGTCAGGTCTGACACCGGTGACTGTATGTAGTCAGGTCTGACACCGGTGACTGTATGTAGTCAGGTCTGACACCGGTGATTGTGTAAGAAGAGGCTGACACTGGTGACTGTATGTAGTCAGGTCTGACACTGGTGACTGTATGTAATCAGGTCTGACACTGGTGACTGTATGTAATCAGGTCTGACACCGGTGACTGTATGTAGTCAGGTCTGACACTGGTGACTGTATGTAGTCAGGTCTGACACCGGTGACTGTATGTAGTCAGGTCTGACACCGGTGACTGTATGTAGTCAGGTCTGACACCGGTGACTGTATGTAGTCAGGTCTGACACCGGTGACTGTATGTAGTCAGGTCTGACACCGGTGACTGTATGTAGTCAGGTCTGACACCGGTGACTGTATGTAGTCAGGTCTGACACCGGTGACTGTATGTAATCAGGTCTGACACTGGTGACTGTATGTAATCAGGTCTGACACTGGTGACTGTATGTAGTCAGGTCTGACACCGGTGATTGTATGTAGTCAGGTCTGACACCGGTGACTGTATGTAGTCAGGTCTGACACCGGTGATTGTATATAGTCAGGTCTGACACCGGTGACTGTATGTAGTCAGGTCTGACACCGGTGACTGTATGTAGTCAGGTCTGACACCGGTGATTGTATATAGTCAGGTCTGACACCGGTGACTGTATGTAGTCAGGTCTGACACTGGTGACTGTATGTAATCAGGTCTGACACTGGTGACTGTATGTAATCAGGTCTGACACCGGTGACTGTATGTAGTCAGGTCTGACACTGGTGACTGTATGTAGTCAGGTCTGACACCGGTGACTGTATGTAGTCAGGTCTGACACCGGTGACTGTATGTAGTCAGGTCTGACACCGGTGACTGTATGTAGTCAGGTCTGACACCGGTGACTGTATGTAGTCAGGTCTGACACCGGTGACTGTATGTAGTCAGGTCTGACACCGGTGACTGTATGTAGTCAGGTCTGACACCGGTGACTGTATGTAATCAGGTCTGACACTGGTGACTGTATGTAATCAGGTCTGACACTGGTGACTGTATGTAGTCAGGTCTGACACCGGTGACTGTATGTAGTCAGGTCTGACACCGGTGACTGTATGTAACATCCGTCTCTCACAGACACACCAGCTAACACTCTGATCTTCGGACACTTACGTCTTGATGAGTTGGCCCAGATCATATCTGTCGCTCACTTCTGTGGGTTGATTATAATCCTTCTTGTCGCCTAGAGTCACACATCCAAACGGCATTGCCTGCCTGCACCAAGACACAGAGAACACTCATCATATCAGGGTCCTGCTGGGGAAAAGATCTCAGGAACCAAAACGTACCGGAACCTTCCATATAGTAACATGAGAACTATCTATCTATCTCATATCTATCTATCTATCTCATATCTATCTATCTATCTCATATCTATCTATCTCATATCTATCTATCTATCTCATATCTATCTATCTCATATCTATCTATCTATCTATCTATCTCATATCTATCTATCTGTCTATCTATCTCATATCTATCTATCTCATATCTATCTATCTCATATCTATCTATCTATCTATCTCATATCTATCTATCTATCTCATTATCTATCTATCTATCTATCTATCTATCTATCTCATATCTATCTATCTCATATCTATCTATCTATCTCATATCTATCTATCTATCTCATATCTATCTATCTCATATCTATCTATCTATCTATCTATCTATCTCATATCTATCTATCTATCTATCTCCTATCTATCTATCTATCTATCTATCTATCTATCTATCTCATATCTATCTATCTCATATCTATCTATCTATCTCATATATATCTATCTGTCTATCTATCTCATATCTATCTATCTCATATCTATCTATCTCATATCTATCTATCTATCTCCTATCTATCTCCTATCTATCTATCTATCTATCTATCTATCTATCTATCTCATATCTATCTATCTATCTCATATCTATCTATCTCATATCTATCTATCTCATATCTATCTATCTCATATCTATCTATCTATCTATCTATCTATCTATCTATCTCATATCTATCTATCTCATATCTATCTATCTCATATCTATCTATCTCATATCTATCTATCTATCTATCTATCTCATATCTATCTATCTGTCTATCTATCTCATATCTATCTATCTATCTCATATCTATCTATCTATCTATCTCATATCTATCTATCTCATATCTATCTATCTCATATCTATCTATCTATCTATCTCATATCTATCTATCTATCTCCTATCTATCTATCTCATATCTATCTATCACATATCTATCTATCTCATATCTATCTATCTATCTCATATATATCTATCTGTCTATCTATCTCATATCTATCTATCTATCTCATATCTATCTATCTATCTATCTCATATCTATCTATCTCATATCTATCTATCTCATATCTATCTATCTCATATCTATCTATCTATCTATCTATCTATCTATCTATCTATCTCCTATCTATCTATCTATCTCATATCTATCTATCTATCTCATATCTATCTATCTATCTATCTCATATCTATCTATCTCATATCTATCTATCTCATATCTCTCTATCTCATATCTCTCTATCTCATATCTATCTATCTCATATCTATCTCATATCTATCTATCTCATATCTATCTATCTATCTATCTCATATCTATCTATCTATCTCATATCTATCTATCTATCTCATATCTATCTATCTATCTATCTCATATCTATCTATCTCATATCTATCTATCTCATATCTCTCTATCTCATATCTCTCTATCTCATATCTATCTATCTCATATCTATCTCATATCTATCTATCTCATATCTATCTATCTCATATCTCTCTATCTCATATCTCTCTATCTATCTATCTGATATCTATCTATCTCATATCTATCTATCTCATATCTATCTATCTATCTCATATCTATCTATCTCATATCTATCTATCTCATATCTATCTATCTCATATCTATCTATCTCATATCTATCTATCTATCTATCTATCTATCTATCTCATATCTATCTATCTCATATCTATCTATCTATCTCATATCTATCTATCTATCACATATCTATCTATCTCATATCTATCTATCTATCTCATATCTATCTGTCTATCTACCTCATATCTATCTATCTCCTATCTATCTATCTCATATCTATCTATCTCATATCTATCTATCTATCTATCTCTCTATCTCATATCTATCTATCTCATATCTATCTATCTATCTATCTATCTATCTCATATCTATCTATCTATCTCATATCTATCTCATATCTATCTATCTCATATCTATCTATCTATCTATCTATCTCATATCTATCTATCTATCTATCTATCTCATATCTATCTATCTGTCTATCTATCTCATATCTATCTATCTATCTCATATCTATCTATCTATCTCATATCTATCTATCTCATATCTATCTATCTATCTATCTATCTATCACATATCTATCTATCTCATATCTATCTATCTATCTATCTATCTCATATCTATCTATCTATCTCCTATCTATCTATCTCATATCTATCTATCTATCTATCTATCACATATCTATCTATCTCATATCTATCTATCTATCACATATCTATCTATCTCATATCTATCTATCTATCTCATATATATCTATCTGTCTATCTATCTCATATCTATCTATCTATCTCATATCTATCTATCTATCTCATATCTATCTATCTATCTCATATCTATCTATCTCATATCTATCTATCTCATATCTATCTATCTCATATCTATCTATCTATCTATCTATCTATCTCCTATCTATCTATCTATCTATCTCATATCTATCTATCTATCTATCTATCTCATATCTATCTATCTATCTCATATCTATCTATCTATCTATCTCATATCTATCTATCTCATATCTCTCTATCTCATATCTCTCTATCTCATATCTATCTATCTCATATCTATCTCATATCTATCTATCTCATATCTATCTATCTCATATCTCTCTATCTCATATCTCTCTATCTATCTATCTATCTATCTGATATCTATCTATCTCATATCTATCTATCTCATATCTATCTATCTATCTCATATCTATCTATCTCATATCTATCTATCTCATATCTATCTATCTCATATCTATCTATCTATCTATCTATCTATCTATCTCATATCTATCTATCTCATATCTATCTCATATCTATCTATCTCATATCTATCTATCTATCACATATCTATCTATCTCATATCTATCTATCTATCTCATATCTATCTATCTATCTCATATCTATCTGTCTATCTCATATCTATCTATCTCCTATCTATCTATCTCATATCTATCTATCTCATATCTATCTATCTATCTATCTCATATCTATCTATCTATCTATCTATCTATCTATCTATCTATCTCATATCTATCTATCTATCTATCTATCTATCTATCTCTCTATCTCATATCTATCTATCTCATATCTATCTATCTATCTATCTATCTCATATCTATCTCATATCTATCTATCTCATATCTATCTATCTATCTATCTATCTATCTATCTCATATCTATCTATCTATCTCATATCTATCTATCTATCTCATATCTATCTATCTATCTATCTATCTCATATCTATCTATCTATCTATCTATCTATCTATCTATCTATCTATCTATCTATCTATCTCTCTCATATCTCTCGGTCCTCCCTATCTCCAGGTTGCACAGGGCAGGTGGCTGGATGTGAGCAGTGTATTTGTGCTTGCTGTTCCTTCCTTCCCTGGGGAGGCGAGCCTTCCTTGTGCACCGCAGTAGTGATGAGTAGTGACAGGGACTGTTCGCTCACTGACCTGGAAAGGAGCACTTAGGGGAAGAGGCGCTCATGAGTCACTACCTCTAGGATTAACCTCTGCAGTGCTGGCCTGCCACATGCCATTACTCTTCATACAGTCTTGTAGACTACAGACGGGTCATCTGAGCTCTGTGCAGTCTCAAGTCTGTGTGTGGGGAAGGGTGGCGACAACCACTCTGAACACATTTTTAGCTCAGTGTAGCTGTTGTCACCTTTCTATTGTATCATACCCTGCCTGTCCTCTATGGTGGCGGGCGGGGGGCAGTTGTTTGTGTGCAATACATTTGGTGCAATTTTCTGAACTAAATTTAATTGATACAAATGTTGCAATATTCATGATGTCTAGCCACACCCCTTTTATGGAGCTTCTACCAAAATGGCGGAATATGTTCCCGATGATGGTGTATGCATCAGCGTGTCCTGAGGCTGCAGGCGATGATGGCATCTGCGTCAGCGTGTCCTGAGGCTGCAGGCGATGATGACATGTGCGTCAGCGTGTCCTGAAGCTGCAGGCGATGATGACATGTGCGTCAGCGTGTCCTGAGGCTGCAGGCGATAATGGCGTGTGCGTCAGCGTGTCCTGAGGCTGCAGGCGATGATGACGTGTGCGTCAGCGTGTCCTGAGGCTGCAGGCGATAATGGCGTGTGCGTCAGCGTGTCCTGAGGCTGCAGGCGATAATGGCGTGTGCGTCAGCGTGTCCTGAGGCTGCAGGTGATGATGTCGTGTGCGTCAGCGTGTCCTGAAGCTGCAGGCGATGATGGCGTGTGTATAAGCGTGTCCTGAGGCTGCAGGCGATGATGGCGTGTGCGTCAGCGTGTCCTGAGGCTGCAGGCGATAATGGCGTGTGCGTCAGCGTGTCCTGAGGCTGCAGGTGATGATGTCATGTGCGTCAGCGTGTCCTGAAGCTGCAGGCGATGATGGCGTGTGTATAAGCGTGTCCTGAGGCTGCAGGCGATGACCTTTGACATGGCTTTTGTCTTTTGTGGCTGATTGTATGATCCAGAATTTCGACCTGTATCATATGACACATCATTGTGACCCTGACGCTGCTGATCAATGACAGGATAATGGCGTCCTCTCGCCGTGACGCTGTAATAATGACTGCCCCGCCACGGCATTGTCTCTCTTCTGTCTTGTCATCGCTTTGTTATTTCCCCTTGTTCTGGTTTTACATTGGTTTCTGTAGTTCCAGTTTTAGTTCATTTGTTTTCCAATTGTCTGCGTTTCCTTTGAGATGAGCAGCCTGCGGAGACGACGCGTCCCAGGATCATCTCATCAAAGCTCTCGCTCTACCTCTGGTAAAATGTGACTGCGCAGTCACGTGAATTTCACCGGGGTCATATTTTATTCATAGTGGTCGTCCTCTTATCTGCATGACGCGCTTTGTCTTCCTTGTCTTCTTGGTCGTCTTTGAGCTCTGGAAGGGATCACGATCGTGTGATGTGCGCTATTGAGGACGTTGCGCTACGTGTGCGGAGTGGATGTGTTTGACTTTTATAATTGTCAGTACAATCACAGATAGAAAAATGAGCATGAAATCAGCCCCATATACAAGGTAGGAACCCTAAACATCACTATACAAAGTGCAATAATCTGCAGAGAAGAAACAGTCACAATAGGAAAATATTTGACGATATCAGATCACAAGTCACATATGTGGCATAAAATGAAGCTCCATAAACAGCAGAGCTGCGCTCACTATTCTGCTGGTACAGTCACTGTGTACATACATTACATTACTTATCCTGTACTGATCCTGAGTTACATCCTGTATTATACTCCAGAGCTGCGCTCACTATTCTGCTGGTGCAGTCACTGTGTACATACATTACATTACTTATCCTGTACTGACCCTGAGTTACATCCTGTATTATACTCCAGAGCTGCGCTCACTATTCTGCTGGTGCAGTCACTGTGTACATACATTACATTACTTATCCTGTACTGATCCTGAGTTACATCCTGTATTATACTCCAGAGCTGCGCTCACTATTCTGCTGGTACAGTCACTGTGTACATACATTACATTACTTATCCTGTATTATACTCCAGAGCTGCGCTCACTATTCTGCTGGTGCAGTCACTGTGTACATACATTACATTACTTATCCTGTATTATACTCCAGAGCTGCGCTCAGTATTCTGCTGGTACAGTCACTGTGTACATACATTACATTACTTATCCTGTACTGATCCTGAGTTATATCCTGTATTATACTCCAGAGCTGCACTCACTATTCTGCTGGTACAGTCACTGTGTACATACATTACATTACTTATCCTGTACTGATCCTGAGTTACATCCTGTATTATACTCCAGAGCTGCGCTCACTATTCTGCTGGTACAGTCACTGTACATACATTACATTACTTATCCTGTACTGATCCTGAGTTACATCCTGTATTATACTCCAGAGCTGCGCTCACTATTCTGCTGGTACAGTCACTGTGTACATACATTACATTACTTATCCTGTATTATACTCCAGAGCTGCACTCACTATTCTGCTGGTGCAGTCACTGTGTACATAAATTACATTACTTATCCTGTACTGATCCTGAGTTACATCCTGTATTATACTCCAGAGCTGCGCTCACTATTCTGCTGGTACAGTCACTGTGTACATACATTACATTACTTATCCTGTATTATACTCCAGAGCTGCACTCACTATTCTGCTGGTGCAGTCACTGTGTACATACATTACATTACTTATCCTGTATTATACTCCAGAGCTGCGCTCACTATTCTGCTGGTGCAGTCACTGTGTACATACATTACATTACTTATCCTGTACTGATCCGGAGTTACATCCTGTATTATACTCCAGAGCTGCACTCACTATTCTGCTGGTACAGTCACTGTGTACATACATTACATTACTTATCCTGTACTGATCCTGAGTTACATCCTGTATTATACTCCAGAGCTGCGCTCACTATTCTGCTGGTACAGTCACTGTACATACATTACATTACTTATCCTGTACTGATCCTGAGTTACATCCTGTATTATACTCCAGAGCTGCGCTCACTATTCTGCTGGTACAGTCACTGTGTACATACATTACATTACTTATCCTGTATTATACTCCAGAGCTGCACTCACTATTCTGCTGGTGCAGTCACTGTGTACATACATTACATTACTTATCCTGTATTATACTCCAGAGCTGCGCTCACTATTCTGCTGGTACAGTCACTGTGTACATACATTACATTACTTATCCTGTATTATACTCCAGAGCTGCGCTGACTATTCTGCTGGTACAGTCACTGTGTACATACATTACATTACTTATCCTGTACTGATCCTGAGTTACATCCTGTATTATACTCCAGAGCTGCGCTCACTATTCTGCTGGTGCAGTCACTGTGTACATACATTACATTACTTATCCTGTACTGATCCTGAGTTACATCCTGTATTATACTCCAGAGCTGCGCTCACTATTCTGCTGGTACAGTCACTGTACATACATTACATTACTTATCCTGTACTGATCCTGAGTTACATCCTGTATTATACTCCAGAGCTGCGCTCACTATTCTGCTGGTGCAGTCACTGTGTACATACATTACAATACTTATCCTGTACTGATCCTGAGTTACATCCTGTATTATACTCCAGAGCTGCGCTCACTATTCTGCTGGTGCAGTCACTGTGTACATACATTACATTACTTATCCTGTATTATACTCCAGAGCTGCGCTCACTATTCTGCTGGTACAGTCACTGTGTACATACATTACATTACTTATCCTGTATTATACTCCAGAGCTGCGCTCACTATTCTGCTGGTACAGTCACTGTGTACATACATTACATTACTTATCCTGTACTGATCCTGAGTTACATCCTGTATTATACTCCAGAGCTGCGCTCACTATTCTGCTGGTACAGTCACTGTACATACATTACATTACTTATCCTGTACTGATCCTGAGTTACATCCTGTATTATACTCCAGAGCTGCGCTCACTATTCTGCTGGTGCAGTCACTGTGTACATACATTACAATACTTATCCTGTACTGATCCTGAGTTACATCCTGTATTATACTCCAGAGCTGCGCTCACTATTCTGCTGGTGCAGTCACTGTGTACATACATTACATTACTTATCCTGTATTATACTCCAGAGCTGCGCTCACTATTCTGCTGGTACAGTCACTGTGTACATACATTACATTACTTATCCTGTATTATACTCCAGAGCTGCGCTCACTATTCTGCTGGTACAGTCACTGTGTACATACATTACATTACTTATCCTGTATTATACTCCAGAGCTGCGCTCACTATTCTGCTGGTACAGTCACTGTGTACATACATTACATTACTTATCCTGTACTGATCCTGAGTTACATCCTGTATTATACTCCAGAGCTGCGCTCACTATTCTGCTGGTACAGTCACTGTGTACATACATTACATTACTTATCCTGTATTATACTCCAGAGCAGTGCTCACTATTCTGCTGGTACAGTCACTGTGTACATACATTACATTACTTATCCTGTACTGATCCTGAGTTACATCCTGTATTATACTCCAGAGCTGCGCTCACTATTCTGCTGGTACAGTCACTGTGTACATACATTACATTACTTATCCTGTATTATACTCCAGAGCTGCACTCACTATTCTGCTGGTGCAGTCACTGTGTACATACATTACATTACTTATCCTGTATTATACTCCAGAACTGCGCTCACTATTCTGCTGGTACAGTCACTGTGTACATACATTACATTACTTATCCTGTATTATACTCCAGAGCTGCGCTCACTATTCTGCTGGTACAGTCACTGTGTACATACATTACATTACTTATCCTGTACTGATCCTGAGTTACACCCTGTATTATACTCCAGAGCTGCGCTCACTATTCTGCTGGTACAGTCACTGTGTACATACATTACATTACTTATCCTGTATTATACTCCAGAGCTGCGCTCACTATTCTGCTGGTACAGTCATTGTGTACATACATTACATTACTTATCCTGTATTATACTCCAGAGCTGCGCTCACTATTCTGCTGGTACAGTCATTGTGTACATACATTACATTACTTATCCTGTATTATACTCCAGAGCTGCGCTCACTATTCTGCTGGTACAGTCATTGTGTACATACATTACATTACTTATCCTGTACTGATCCTGAGTTACATTCTGTAACTATTTTTTTATTAAAGTAGAAAATATAAACAAATACAAATCATAAACAAAATACAATCATATTATACAAAACAAAGCAATTCTGTTTCTCCAACAGAACATCAATAAAGCCACTTTGGCCAGTCCAGCACAAAGACCCACTCACACACACAGACGCCTTCTCCATCCCTTACCTGAGGCCTTCTGTGATAAGTCTGTAACCAATACACCAAAAACACAGAAACTAATAATAAACAAGATCCATAAAAATGAAACCATAAATTAAACAAAACATATCATATGACATATACCCGTCAAAAACAAGAAAACAGAAAAACAAACCTTCCGGCTCAACTAACTAAAACAATATGTATATATTTATATATATATATATGGACACACAGAATTTTTTTTTTTTCCCCACCACAACCACACCCAGGCCAGCACCTCGCCCCATGTCCTCCCATGTCCGCATAGTCCAGGTGCTGGCCTCCCACCCCCACCCCCGAAAACCACCCCAGTCTGGCCCCTCACCTCATGTCCAATATCATGTCCGTATAGTCCAGGGCCAGCTCAGGCACACACAGAGCACACCCCCCTCCCACCAACAACCCCCCACCCAACCTAACTACCCCCTACCCCTCAGAAATATAAACAATATGGACATGATAAACTGAAAATAAACATATCAGCATAACATAAAATAACCTCATTAACATAGCCAAGAAAAACCCAACCAAAATCCCGGTTCACCACTTACCCGAAGGCCTAAGGTCAGTCACCTATGGCCTCTCACACCTTTCATCTTTGAAAACTAAAACAAAAAGCTATGATGTGACATGCTCAGCTCACCACCGGGAAGAGGAGCACGAGAGGCCCATCCCTCACATCTTCATTCTGTCCCTATCTTCCCTAATCTTACTTCTTTCCCTAATGCTATCCCTTATTCTATCCCTATCCTATCCCTCATTCTATCCCTCCTCAAAATTCTGTCCCTTACTCTAGCCCTATTCTGTCCCTACCTTTCCCTAACACTATCTACCTGTCCCTACAACTATTCTGACCCTCAGGGCACTGAGAAAGTGAAACCCCGCCAAAGAAGAGCCGCTCTCCCAGCACCTAACCTCTCATACTCCAAAGAACGTTCACCAGGTCACCCATGATGTTTCTACTGACCTCATCCCAAGGGAGGACTTTACTTCGGGTGGATACTAAACACCGTGCATTCCATAAGTGATATCTAATCACTTTGCTAACTAGAAACAGTGTTTGGCGATCCCTGCCATCCAAATGTTTGAACGCTCCATAGGCCCATTCAGCATAAGAAAGGCCATCCAGCTGTAGCCAACCAGTGGAGGCCCCAACCCGTTTGTAAACCTCTATATTAAAAGGACAATGAAGAAGGAAGTGATCCATACTTTCCAGTATGTTGCCACACTCCTCCCGAGGGCAGCCTCGCTTGCCGGAGTTTCTGCACTTCAGGTTGATCTTAAGAAAGGTATTCGTTAAGAACACCACCTAGTTGACCATACCCAACCCTCCTAGCCTCCTTGTGTGGTACGTAACTTCCCTCCTGACTAGGTTGAGCCTATTCCCCCCCCTAAAGACACAGGCTTCCTGCTCTACCACTCACAGACTTGTAGGCCACAGGCACCATTGAGCCTGTGGCCTACAAACTAAGCACCGATACTTACCTGCTCTCCGGTGTGAATGCACATACAGGTCCTGTGTACAGTGTAGTTTATAAGAAAAAAAAGAAAAAGACATGGACCGCACATCCCAATCTTATACATTGATCTCGGCTTCTCAGCAAATTCTACAATACTGAACATGAAGTTCTTAGTATACATATTGATCAAGGTGTATAAGCCCACTAGCCACTTCACGGCGACCTCTTTATAGTGGGTCCCTACACTACTGGGTGCGGCCCTGAACACCAACCGCCACAATACAGCACCCATGGGGTGAGCGACCCGCTAGCCCAGCAACACTCCTGCCGCCAGGCTAAGCCCCCAGGCTCCGGGCCACACCGCCCCATGGGCACCGCACCACAGCGACGGCAGACACCGCACAGCACCGCACCATGTGAACAGATAACAAAAAAGTTCACCTTACCATATGGTCTCAGTCAGAGGACTGGACCAGTAGAAGGCTCCCTTAATTTAAAAACACCTGGGCCAAATGGGAGAAGCGCTGGTACCAAGGCAAAAGAAAAAAAAATGAAAAAGACAGATTAAAAATAAAAGAAGAAAAAAAGAAAAAGGTATGGACTGCACATCCCAATCTTATACATTGATCTTGTGCTTCTCAGCAAATTCTACAATACTGAACATGAAGTTGGTGTGGTGTGGCCCGGAGCCTGGGGGCTTAGCCTGGTGGCAGGGGTGTTGCTGGGCTGCCGGGTCGCTCACCCCATGGGCGCTGTATTGTGGTGGCGGTTGCTGTTCAGGGCCGCACCCAGTAGTGTAGGGACCCACTATAAAGAGGTCGTCGTGAAGTGGCTAGTGGGCTTATACATCTTGATCAATATGTATAGTAAGAACCTCATGTTCTGTATTGTAGAATTTGCTGAGAAGCCGAGATCAATGTATAAGACTGGGATGTGCGGGCCATATCTTTTTTTTTGTTTTTCTTTTTTTACACTGTAGTTTATACATACAGGTCCTTTGTACGGTGCAGTTTATACATACAGGTCCTTTGTACGGTGCAGTTTATACATACAGGTCCTTTGTACGGTGCAGTTTATACATACAGGTCCTTTGTACACTGTAGTTTATACATACAGGTCCTTTGTACAGTGCAGTTTATACATACAGGTCCTTTGTACAGAGCAGTTTATACATAAAGGTCCTTTGTACACTGTAGTTTATACATACAGGTCCTTTGTACACTGTAGTTTATACATACAGGTCCTTTGTACAGTGTAGTTTATACATACAGGTCCTTTGTACGGTGCAGTTTATACATACAGGTCCTTTGTACGGTGCAGTTTATACATACAGGTCCTTTGTACAGTGCAGTTTATACATACAGGTCCTTTGTACAGTGCAGTTTATACATACAGGTCCTTTGTACAGTGCAGTTTATACATACAGGTCCTTTGTACAGTGCAGTTTATACATACAGGTCCTTTGTACAGTGCAGTTTATACATACAGGTCCTTTGTACGGTGCAGTTTATACATACAGGTCCTTTGTACGGTGTAGTTTATACATACAGGTCCTTTGTACGGTGTAGTTTATACATACAGGTCCTTTGTACGGTGCAGTTTATACATACAGGTCCTTTGTACGGTGCAGTTTATACACACAGGTCCTTTGTACGGTGCAGTTTATACATACAGGTCCTTTGTACGGTGTAGTTTATACATACAGGTCCTTTGTACGGTGCAGTTTATACATACAGGTCCTTTGTACGGTGCAGTTTATACATACAGGTCCTTTGTACAGTATAATGAGTTCACATGCAGGTCTTGTGTACAGTGAAGTGAAGATGTGGCGTGTGTATATGGGTCATGTGTACAGTAAGGTGTGTGTATATGGCTCATATGTATAGTATAGTGTATACATACAGGTCCTTTGTACGGTGCAGTTTATACATACAGGTCCTTTGTACAGTGCAGTTTATACATACAGGTCCTTTGTACAGTATAATGAGTCCACATGCAGGTCTTGTGTACAGTGAAGTGAAGATGTGGCGTGTGTATATGGGTCATGTGTACAGTAAGGTGTGTGTATATGGCTCATGTGTATAGTATAGTGTATACATACAGGTCCTGTTTATAGTTTGCGTGTATGGGTCCTCTGTATAGTATAGAGTGTACATACTAGTCATGCTTACAGTATAGTGTGTGTATATGGGTCATGTGTACATTATAGTGTACAGAGCTATGGCTCCTGTGTACAATATAGTGTACATACTGTATGTAGATTCTGTGTTCAGTATAGCATGTGTATACATAGGTCCAGTGTACGCTACAGTGTGTACATACAAATCACATGTGAGTATGTTCAGTGCGGGGGTGCTGTCATTAGTTAATGAGTCACACACAAAAAAATGGCGTCCTCGGCTCAGGTACATGCGGAGGATGGATTGTATTTAACTTTATAGTGGGGTTAAATCTGGGCGTTACCATAGCAACCTATCCCAGCCGGAGTACGCAGCTTCTGCTATTAACGCATCAGGATGACACGTGCAATACTCAGTCTGGGGGTACAGAGACAGCTGGGGTGCCTGGGCAAGAGACAGTCAGGGTGCCAGGACGAGAAGGGGAATAAGATATTCACGGTGCCAGGGCACAGAGCGATAAGAAAGCAGAGAGGAACTGAAATGTATCAGAAGTGTCTGTGAAAACATAACTTGTTTCTAAAATCATAATATTACACAATTCTTGCCCCTTATCCTCTAATATATCATGTTATTACATCTCCCCATCCTCTCATGTATCACATTATTACATCTCCCCATCCTCTCATATATCATGTTATTACATCACTTCATCCTATCATATATCATGTTATTACATCCACCCATGCTCTCATATAATCATATAATTACATCCCCTATCCCCTCATGTATCATGTTATTACATCTCCTCATCCTCTCATATATCATACTACATCCCCCCATTCTCTCATATATCATGTTATTACATCCCCCATTCTCTCATATATCATATTACATCCCCAATCCTCTTGTATATTGTTTTTACATCCCCATCCTCTCATATATCATGTTATTACCTCCCTCATTCTATAATATATCATATTATTACATCCACTCATATATCATATTAATACATCCCCATCCTCTCATATATCATATTACATCCCCCATCCTCTTGTATATTATGTTTTTACATCCCCATGCTCTGATATATCATGTTATTACATCCCCCATTCTCTCATATATCATGTTATTACATCCCCATTCTCTTATATATCATGTTATTACCTCTCTCATCCTCTCATATATCATGTTATTACCTCCCTCATTCTATAATATATCATATTATTACATCCACTCATATATCATATTAATACATCCCCATCCTCTCATATACCATGTTAGTACATCCCCCATCCTCTCATATATCATGTTATTACATCCTCTCATTCTCTCATATATCATATTAATACATACCCCATCCTCTCATGTATCACATTATTACATCCCCATCCTCTCATGTATCATGTTATTACATCTCCCCATCCTCTCATATATAATGTTATTACATCCCCCGTCCTCTCATGTATCATGTTATTATATCCCCCATCCTCTCATGTATCATGTTATTACATCCCCCATCCTCTCATGTATCATGTTATTACATCCCCCATCCTCTCATGTATCATGTTATTACATCCCCCATCCTCTCATGTATCATGTTATTACATCCCCCATCCTCTCATGTATCATGTTATTACATCCCGCCATCCTCTCATGTATCATGTTATTACACCCCCCCATTCTATTATATATCATGTTATTACATCCCCCGTCCTCTCATGTATCATGTTATTACATCCCGCCATCCTCTCATGTATCATGTTATTACACCCCCCCATTCTATTATATATCGTTATTACATCCCCCGTCCTCTCATGTATCATGTTATTACATCTCCCATCCTCTCATATATCATGATATTACATCCCCCATCCTCTCATGTATCATGTTATTACACCCCCCCATTCTATTATATATCATGTTATTACATCCCCCGTCCTCTCATGTATCATGTTATTATATCCCCCATTCTCTCATGTATCATGTTATTACATTCCCCATCCTCTCATATATCATGTTATTACATCTCCCATCCTCTGATATATCATGTTATTACATCCCCCATCCTCTCATGTATCATGTTATTACATCCCCCCCATTCTATTATATCATGATATTACATCCCCCATCCTCTCATGTATCATGTTATTACATCCCCTCATTCTCTCATATATCATATTAATACATCCCCCATTCTCTCATATATCATGTTATTACCTCTCACATGTTATTACAGTACTACTCCATTATAAGGTGTGGTGACTGGTGCCATCTGTGTTATTTCATTCTGCACTTGACTCCCGGGCGGCCTCCGTTTAGCAGCGCTCGGCGTCTCATTAGTCTGTAATTCACAATCCTGATCTCTTGCTTGTTAATTGACTAAATGAGATTCGGGCCTAATCCCTCATTACTTTAGGATGTCAGCAGATACGGGAGACATTTGCTGGATTATTCTGCAGTCTCTCTCTGGCTGTGATGCTGAGCTCCTCTGTCACCAGTTCATACAGTGCCCCAAATAGGACATATCTGTACAGCTCATGCACCTCGCACTCCAACCCTACCCCTCTTTCTTCACGCTCTGCATCCCAAACCCTTCACATAACACCCTGCACCCCTTACCCCACACCCTAAACCCTGTACATCACACCCGTCCTCTCATTACCTAAACATCACACCGCTCCCTGACCTTGTACTCTGCAGCCTGCCTTCCGCAACTCTAACTCCACTTCTTTCCTTAAAAACCTGCAATATGCTGAGCAGCATTGTGTCCTATAATAAATCCATTCCTCCGAGCTCTAAGACACCGACCTTGAGTCTCTAGATAGATATTCCCTAAATTAGAGCTCCCTCCTAAAGAAGCGGCTCAACCACAATAAATACCCAATAAATTATGCCAATGAAGATGGCGCTCATTCAATTTGTCTTCAAAGATTTTATGCTGGATCAAATGTGAAGACATTTCCCCTCTGCCATGTATGTCCTACTGTACCTACACCCCCATGTCCCCTCTGCCATGTATGTCCTGCTGTACCTACACCCCCATGTCCCCTCTGCCGTGTATGTCCTTCTGTACCTACACCCCCATGTCCCCTCTGCCAGGTATGTCCTGCTGTACCTACACCCCCATGTCCGCTCTACCGTGTATGTCCTACTGTACCTACACCCCCATGTCCCCTCTGCCATGTATGTCCTACTGTACCTACACCCCCATGTCCCCTCTGCCAGGTATGTCCTGCTGTACCTACACCCCCATGTCCCCTCTGCCGTGTATGTCCTACTGTACCTACACCCCCATGTCCCCTCTGCCGTGTATGTCCTACTGTACCTACACCCCCATGCCCCCTCTGCCATGTATGTCCTACTGTACCTACACCCCCATGTCCCCTCTACCATGTATGTCCTGCTGTACCTACACCCCCATGTCCCCTCTGCCGTGTATGTCCTTCTGTACCTACACCCCCATGTCCCCTCTGCCATGTATGTCCTGCTGTACCTACACCCCCATGTCCCCTCTGCCGTGTATGTCCTGCGGTACCTACACCCCCATGTCCCCTCTGCCGTGTATGTCCTTCTGTACCTACACCCCCATGTCCCCTCTGCCATGTATGTCCTGCTGTACCTACACCCCCATGTCCCCTCTGCCATGTATGTCCTGCTGTACCTACACCCCCATGTCCCCTCTGCCAGGTATGTCCTGCTGTACCTACACCCCCATGTCCCCTCTGCCAGGTATGTCCTACTGTACCTACACCCCCATGTCCGCTCTACCATGTATGTCCTGCTGTACCTACACCCCCATGCCCCCTCTGCCATGTATGTCCTGCTGTACCTACACCCCCATGTCCCCTCTGCCATGTATGTCCTGCTGTACCTACACCCCCATGTCCCCTCTGCCATGTATGTCCTGCTGTACCTACACCCCCATGTCCCCTCTGCCATGTATGTCCTGCTGTACCTACACCCCCATGTCCCCTCTGCCGTGTATGTCCTACTGTATCTACACCCCCATGTCCCCTCTACTGTGTATGCCCTACTGTATCTACACCCCCATGTCCCCTCTGCCATGTATGTCCTTCTGTACCTACACCCCCATGTCCCCTCTGCCGTGTATGTCCTACTGTACCTACACCCCCATGTCCCCTCTGCCGTGTATGTCCTACTGTACCTACACCCCCATGTCCCCTCTACCATGTATGTCCTGCTGTACCTACACCCCCATGTCCCCTCTGCCATGTATGTCCTGCTGTACCTACACCCCCATGTCCCCTCTGCCGTGTATGTCCTTCTGTACCTACACCCCCATGTCCCCTCTGCCGTGTATGTCCTGCTGTACCTACACCCCCATGTCCGCTCTACCATGTATGTCCTGCTGTACCTACACCCCCATGCCCCCTCTGCCATGTATGTCCTACTGTACCTACACCCCCATGTCCCCTCTGCCGTGTATGTCCTACTGTATCTACACCCCCATGTCCCCTCTGCCGTGTATGTCCTGCTGTACCTACACCCCCATGTCCCCTCTGCCGTGTATGTCCTTCTGTACCTACACCCCCATGCCCCCTCTGCCATGTATGTCCTACTGTACCTACACCCCCATGTCCCCTCTGCCGTGTATGTCCTACTGTATCTACACCCCCATGTCCGCTCTACCATGTATGTCCTGCTGTACCTACACCCCCATGTCCCCTCTGCCATGTATGTCCTACTGTACCTACACCCCCATGTCCCCTCTGCCAGGTATGTCCTACTGTACCTACACCCCCATGTCCGCTCTACCATGTATGTCCTGCTGTACCTACACCCCCATGCCCCCTCTGCCATGTATGTCCTACTGTACCTACACCCCCATGTCCCCTCTACCATGTATGTCCTGCTGTACCTACACCCCCATGTCCCCTCTGCCGTGTATGTCCTTCTGTACCTACACCCCCATGTCCCCTCTGCCATGTATGTCCTGCTGTACCTACACCCCCATGTCCCCTCTGCCGTGTATGTCCTGCGGTACCTACACCCCCATGTCCCCTCTGCCGTGTATGTCCTGCGGTACCTACACCCCCATGTCCCCTCTGCCGTGTATGTCCTACTGTATCTACACCCCCATGTCCCCTCTACTGTGTATGCCCTACTGTATCTACTGCCCCCATGTCCCTACTATCTTTTGGGTAATAATCTGCACCCCAGCTTCATACCTCCATCTCCTGCACATGAACTGTTGGGTATATATTGTCTCTCGCTGGGGGTCCTTCTTTTATGCCTGGATCCCTCATTAATAACTGTATTATTACATACATTGTGAAGCATCTCGTATCATTATTGCAGTATAGTCGTCTATTGCCACTTCCTCCCTGGAGATTGGAGGGGGTCACCCCTTTTGACCCTGGTGAGTGACCCTATTTGGGCGGTGTAGAAACAGTTTGTGGAGCCCTCCTCCCTTATACCATGTCTGGTTCATCATTTTATAGCGTTTGCAATTCGCCTTTGGAGGGTATAACCTGAAGCCTGGTGACACGCGGTGGTGTTGCAGCAGGTTGGCGGGATCGATTGGCTCGTCTCTCGTGATTTGTCGGCTTTGTGTTACAGAATCCCACAGCTCCTCGTATTGAACCATTCGGAAAAAAAAAAATTAAATTTCAATCATTTAGTCTAAGAATAGTGATGAGCCGCGACTTTTGGCGACTTATTAATGGTGGACGTTAGTGTTCTGAAAGACATAATTACTCCGCAGAGTCCGTCACATCCTGAATGTTTTACGGGTTTACAGGAACATTGACAGATCAGAGCAGACAAAGAACACACATGATGAAATATTCACGTAAACCGCATATGTACCGTAAGAATGTCTGCTATACTTGCACTGTACAGATGGATGGAAAGTTACTCTCTGTTATCAGCCCTTTAAAGCTGGGGAGAGACTGACTGTAGGACAGGTGAATACAGTCAATAATTTCTTGTGTAATCTGTATGTAGTGAGTTCCCTCTAGTGGTGACTGTATAATCTGTATGTAGTGAGCTCCTCTATGTAGTGAGCTCCCCCTAGTGGTGACTGTATAATCTGTATGTAGTGCGCTCCCCCTAGTGGTGACTGTATAATCTGTATGTAGTGAGCTCCCCCTAGTGGTGACTGTATAATCTGTATGTAGTGAGTTCCCTCTAGTGGTGACTGTATAATCTGTATGTAGTGAGCTCCCTCTAGTGGTGACTGTATAATCTGTATGTAGTGAGCTCCTCCTAGTGGTGACTGTATAATCTGTATGTAGTGAGCTCCTCCTAGTGGTGACTGTATAATCTGTATGTAGTGAGCTCCCCCTAGTGGTGACTGTATAATCTGTATGTAGTGAGCTCCCTCTAGTGGTGACTGTATAATCTGTATGTAGTGAGTTCCCTCTAGTGGTGACTGTATAATCTGTATGTAGTGAGCTCCTCCTAGTGGTGACTGTATAATCTGTATGTAGTGAGCTCCCCCTAGTGGTGACTGTATAATCTGTATGTAGTGAGCTCCCTCTAGTGGTGACTGTATAATCTGTATGTAGTGAGCTCCCTCTAGTGGTGACTGTATAATCTGTATGTAGTGAGCTCCCTCTAGTGGTGACTGTATAATCTGTATGTAGTGAGCTCCTCCTAGTGGTGACTGTATAATCTGTATGTAGTGAGCTCCTCTAGTGGTGACTGTATAATCTGTATGTAGTGAGCTCCCCCTAGTGGTGACTGTATAATCTGTATGTAGTGAGCTCCCTCTAGTGGTGACTGTATAATCTGTATGTAGTGAGCTCCCTCTAGTGGTGACTGTATAATCTGTATGTAGTGAGCTCCTCTAGTGGTGACTGTATAATCTGTATGTAGTGAGCTCCCCCTAGTGGTGACTGTATAATCTGTATGTAGTGAGCTCCTCTAGTGGTGACTGTATAATCTGTATGTAGTGAGCTCCCCCTAGTGGTGACTGTATAATCTGTATGTAGTGAGCTCCCTCTAGTGGTGACTGTATAATCTGTATGTAGTGAGCTCCCCCTAGTGGTGACTGTATAATCTGTATGTAGTGAGCTCCCCCTAGTGGTGACTGTATAATCTGTATGTAGTGAGCTCCCTCTAGTGGTGACTGTATAATCTGTATGTAGTGAGCTCCCTCTAGTGGTGACTGTATAATCTGTATGTAGTGAGCTCCCCCTAGTGGTGACTGTATAATCTGTATGTAGTGAGCTCCCTCTAGTGGTGACTGTATAATCTGTATGTAGTGAGCTCCCTCTAGTGGTGATTGTATAATCTGTATGTAGTGAGCTCCCTCTAGTGGTGACTGTATAATCTGTATGTAGTGAGCTCCCCCTAGTGGTGACTGTATAATCTGTATGTAATGAGCTCCTCCTAGTGGTGACTGTATAATCTGTGTGTAGTGAGCTCCTCCTAGTGATGACTGTATAATCTGTATGTAGTGAGCTCCTCCTAGTGGTGAATGTATAATCTGTATGTAGTGAGCTCCCTCTAGTGGTGACTGTATAATCTGTATGTAGTGAGCTCCCCCTAGTGGTGACTGTATAATCTGTATGTAGTGAGCTCCTCCTAGTGGTGACTGTATAATCTGTATGTAGTGAGCTCCCTCTAGTGGTGACTGTATAATCTGTATGTAGTGAGCTCCCTCTAGTGGTGACTGTATAATCTGTATGTAGTGAGGTCCTCCTAGTGGTGACTGTATGTAGTGAGCTCCTCCTAGTGGTGACTGTATAATCTGTATGTAGTGAGCTCCCCCTAGTGGTGACTGTATAATCTGTATGTAGTGAGCTCCCTCTAGTGGTGACTGTATAATCTGTATGTAGTGAGCTCCTCCTAGTGGTGACTGTATAATCTGTATGTAGTGAGCTCCCCCTAGTGGTGACTGTATAATCTGTATGTAGTGAGCTCCTCCTAGTGGTGACTGTATAATCTGTATGTAGTGAGCTCCCCCTAGTGGTGACTGTATAATCTGTATGTAGTGAGCTCCCTCTAGCGTTGGCTCCAGACAATCTGCAGTCTGAAGGTCTCTTCCCTAGGTATGGGTAGCGACCAGTCAGGAGTGGCTGATTCCTTTATTTCTAGTTCTGTAAGCAGTGGCCGGACATGGTGACGCGTTATGTGACCAGTCATACAATAGGAATCATGTAGGATATACGTAGACGCTTATACAAGGTTTCACAGATTTTTTGTTAACATCATTCTCTATTAAATGTCTTCTCTATAATGAACCTGCATTCACACAGTAGCTGTACGACAAAGAAAGATGGCCACCAGCAGAGTAGTGGAGAGAACTGCTATCCCTGTCCAGGGCCATAAATAACACAACGGTTCACTATAGTCAGGATATAGAGATTCCTAGAGCAGGTAACAAAGATATACCTGTATATACACACACACATACACACACACACACACACACACACACACACACACACACACACACATATATATATATACAGTACAGACCAAAAGTTTGGACACACCTTCTCATTCCAAGAGTTTTCTGTATTTTCATGACTATAAAAATTGTAGATTCACACTGAAGGCATCAAAACTATGAATTACCACATGTGGAATTATATACTTACCAAAAAAGTGTGAAACAACTGAAAATATGTCTTATATTCTAGGTTCTTCAAAGTAGCCACCTTTTGCTTGGATTACTGCTTTGCACACTCTTGGCATTCTCTTGATGAGCTTCAAGAGGTAGTCACCTGAAATGGTCTTCCAACAGTCTTGAAGGAGTTCCCAGAGATGCTTAGCACTTGTTGGCCCTTTTGCCTTCACTCTGCGGTCCAGCTCACCCCAAACCATCTGGATTGGGTTCAGGTCTGGTGACTGTGGAGGCCAGGTCATCTGGCGTAGCGCCCCATCACTCTCCTTCTTGGTCACATAGCCCTTACACAGTCTGGAGGTGTTTGGGGTCATTGTCCTGTTGGTCCAACTAAACGCAAACCGGATGGAATAGCATGCCGCTGCAAGATGCTGTGGTAACCATGCTGGTTCAGAATAAATCCCCAACAGTGTCCCCAGCAAAGCCCCCCCACACCATCACACCTCCTCCTCCATGCGTCACGGTGGGAACCAGGCATGTAGAGTCCATTCCTTCACCTTTTCTGCGTCGCACAAAGACACGGTGGTTGGAACCAAAGATCTCAAATTTGACTCATCAGACCAAAGCCCAGATTTCCACAGGTCTAATGTCCATTCCTTGTGTTCTTCTTGTGCTTGTTGCCTGTCCTTAGCAGTGGTTTCCTAGCAGCTATTTTACCATGAAGGCCTGCTGCACACAGTCTCCTCTTAACAGTTGTTCTAGAGATGTGTCTGCTGCTAGAACTCTGTGTGGCATTGACCTGCTCTCTAATCTGAGCTGCTGTTAACCTGCCATTTCTGAGGCTGGTGACTCGGATGAACTTATCCTCCGCAGCAGAGGTGACTCTTGGTCTTCCTTTCCTGGGGCAGTCCTCATGTGAGCCAGTTTCTTTGTAGCGCTTGATGGTTTTGGCCACTGCACTTGGGGACACTTTCAAAGTTTTCCCAATTTTTCGGAGTGACTGACCTTCATTTCTTAAAGTAATGATGGCCACTCGTTTTTCTTTACTTAGCTGCTTTTTTCTTGCCATAATACAAATTCTAACACTCCATTCAGTAGGACTATCAGCTGTGTATCCACCTGACTTCTGAACAACACAACTGATGGTCCCAACCCCATTTATAAGGGAAGAAATCCCACTTATTAAACCTGACAGGGCACACCTGTGAAGTGAAAACCATTTCAGGTGACTACCTCTTGAAGCTCATCAAGAGAATGCCAAGAGTGTGCAAAGCAGTAATCCAAGCAAAAGGTGGCTACTTTGAAGAACCTAGAATATAAGACATATTTTCAGTTGTGTCACACTTTTTTGTTAAGTCTATAATTCCACATGTGGTAATTCATAGTTTTGATGCCTTCAGTGTGAATCTACAATTTTTATAGTCATGAAAATACAGAAAACTCTTGGAAGGAGAAGGTGTGTCCAAACTTTTGGTCTGTACTGTATATATATATATATATATATATATATATATATATACACACACACACACACACGTATATACACACACACACACACACACACACACACACACACATATATATATATATATATATATATATATATATACATATTCATATACACACATATCTACATGCACACACATATATATACACACACATACATATATACACATATTCATACACACACACACACACATATATACACACACACACACACACACACACACACACACATATATATATATATATATATACACACACACACACGCGTATATACACACACATATATATATATATATATATATATATATATATATATACACATATTCATACACACACACACGTATATACACTCACATATCTACATGCACACACATATATATACACACACACATATACTGAATTCCATCCAGTATTTATAGAATCTCAGGCAAGAACAGTCCCTATAAGATGGCGTCCGCCTATAGACACGGTGACACTTTGTGCCGGGATCCGGAGCTTTAGATTTCTATAGGAATTTGTTATCTTTGCAGTAGAAATAGAAATAAGATTAGAAGTCAGGCAAAGCCCCCATTAACCCTTTACCATCTCCCACCATCCAGACTGCTAGAAGGGAGCAAATTAGAGTCTCCACCATGGGCAGCAATCCATGCCCCCTTTAAAATCCCTACATTCTGGGTTTGTGGAAAGCTGGGTGGCATATGGCTACTGTATTTGGGATGATTACACCTTTATTAACCTACAAATCTCCAAATCTACTAAGACAAAAAATATATTATCCATATTACTCTCACTATAGTAAAGTGAACACCTGTACGAGTATAATAATGGGTCAAAATACGAAAAGACAGACATTTTATATACATATACAGAGGTCCTGGCGACACCCGAGGGTCATACACGTATATGTAAGGCGAAAATGTATGTGAGGTCCTGGGAACACCCGAGGGTCATACACGTATATGTAAGGCGATAATGTATGAGAGGTACTGGTGACACCCGAGGGTCATACACGTATATGTAAGGCGATAATGTATGAGAGATCCTGGCGACACCCGAGGGTCATACACATATATGTAAGGCGAAAATGTATGAGAGGTCCTGGCGACACCCGAGGGTCATACACGTATATGTAAGGCGATAATGTATGAGAGGTCCTGGGAACACCCGAGGGTCATACACGTATACGTAAGGCGATAATGTATGAGAGGTACTGGTGACACCCGAGGGTCATACACGTATATGTAAGGCGATAATGTATGAGAGGTCCTGGCGACACCCGAGGGTCATACACGTATACGTAAGGCGATAATGTATGAGAGGTCCTGGCGACACCCGAGGGTCATACACGTATATGTAAGGCGATAATGTATGAGAGGTCCTGGCGACACCCGAGGGTCATACACATATATGTAAGGCGATAATGTATGAGAGGTCCTGGGAACACCCGAGGGTCATACACGTATACGTAAGGCGATAATGTATGAGAGGTACTGGCGACACCCGAGGGTCATACACCTATATGTAAGGCGATAATGTATGAGAGGTCCTGGCGACACCCGAGGGTCATACACGTATATGTAAGGCGATAATGTATGAGAGATCCTGGCGACACCCGAGGGTCATACACGTATATGTAAGGCGATAATGTATGAGAGGTCCTGGCGACACCCGAGGGTCATACACGTATACGTAAGGCGATAATGTATGAGAGGTACTGGTGACACCCGAGGGTCATACACGTATACGTAAGGCGATAATGTATGAGAGGTACTGGTGACACCCGAGGGTCATACACGTATACGTAAGGCGATAATGTATGAGAGGTCCTGGGAACACCCGAGGGTCATACACGTATATGTAAGGCGATAATGTATGAGAGGTACTGGTGACACCCGAGGGTCATACACGTATACGTAAGTCGATAATGTATGAGAGGTCCTGGCGACACCCGAGGGTCATACACGTATATGTAAGTCGATAATGTATGAGAGGTACTGGTGACACCCGAGGGTCATACACGTATATGTAAGGCGATAATGTATGAGAGATCCTGGCGACACCCGAGGGTCATACACGTATATGTAAGGCGATAATGTATGAGAGGTCCTGGCGACACCCGAGGGTCATACACGTATACGTAAGGCGATAATGTATGAGAGGTACTGGTGACACCCGAGGGTCATACACGTATACGTAAGGCGATAATGTATGAGAGGTACTGGTGACACCCGAGGGTCATACACGTATACGTAAGGCGATAATGTATGAGAGGTCCTGGGAACACCCGAGGGTCATACACGTATATGTAAGGCGATAATGTATGAGAGGTACTGGTGACACCCGAGGGTCATACACGTATACGTAAGTCGATAATGTATGAGAGGTCCTGGCGACACCCGAGGGTCATACACGTATATGTAAGTCGATAATGTATGAGAGGTACTGGTGACACCCGAGGGTCATACACGTATATGTAAGGCGATAATGTATGAGAGATCCTGGCGACACCCGAGGGTCATACACGTATATGTAAGGCGATAATGTATGAGAGGTCCTGGCGACACCCGAGGGTCATACACGTATACGTAAGGCGATAATGTATGAGAGGTACTGGTGACACCCGAGGGTCATACACGTATACGTAAGGCGATAATGTATGAGAGGTACTGGTGACACCCGAGGGTCATACACGTATACGTAAGGCGATAATGTATGAGAGGTCCTGGGAACACCCGAGGGTCATACACGTATATGTAAGGCGATAATGTATGAGAGGTACTGGTGACACCCGAGGGTCATACACGTATACGTAAGTCGATAATGTATGAGAGGTCCTGGCGACACCCGAGGGTCATACACGTATATGTAAGTCGATAATGTATGAGAGGTACTGGTGACACCCGAGGGTCATACACGTATATGTAAGGCAATAATGTATGAGAGGTCCTGGCGATATGTTTATGACCCTCGGGTGTCGCCAGGACCTCTCATACATTCTTATATATATATATATATATATATATATATATATATATATAAAACATCTTTGTCTTTTTGTATTTTGACCCGTTAATATACTCGTATAGGTGTTCACATTTTTACACCACCCTGAAGCGGCCGTCATCATCTCCTTCTCTCCAGAACTTTACCATCTCTGCGGCTGTGCTATTACCCCAACCCCCGACCACGCACAGCACACAACGTGTTATTACAAACTAAATTTAAAGCAGACCCTCCCCACAGCTGGAGATCTCGCCCTCCTCTTGGGGGATCCCTGCGCCTTCTCCCTAATACACGGAGGCCATTTGTCAGTGTCCAGATTGTGGCGCAGCGCGGTGGATGTAATCGAGGCAATATGGAGCTGATCCTACACAAATTTCCCTGTAGATTTCACATTCCTATCAGCAAAGAGGAGAATATGCTGCAGCAAATCTGATCCTCGGCATAGTGCACGCGGGGCGAGGAGCGCGGGAAGGGGATTAACCCTTTACAGCTACAGAGGGGCTTGTCTCACAATATTAAAATCCTCGGTGCTGGGAGATATTTTGGGGATGGGGCTGCAGGTTATTGTTTGACACTTTTAATTGTTTCAATATAATATGTATGGCTGACCGAGATGAGTTTAGAAGAAAATCCCCAAAAATCACCATTGTGTGGCCAAACTGATCAGAAGATGAGACGAGCGGTCAGGAAGGTGAAGGGAATTGTGTGTTCTGCCAATGTCACCCCCAGGGTGCCCGACATCAAGAAAACACTCCTGTCTCCGCTGAACTATAAATGCAGCCCTGCTGTGTCCCCGTAAATGGCCCCCACCATGTCATTTGATAGCTGGCATAAGGTTTGTCCTATGGGAAGATGAATAATGACCTCTGTATCGTAGCCGCCATATACTCGCCGGGTGTCATATAAATCTGTCCCTGGAAAACCGTGTATTGCTGCCTGAGTGAAGGAACTACAACTACCAGAATATCCTGCAAGTATCAGGGTGTACAGAAAAGAAAGTGACAGAGACACTACAAGAATATCCTGCATGTGTGGATGATGCTTGTTCAGCCATCATACCTCCACTCTAAGCAGATGGAACGGGATCAGCACCACAGACAGCGCAGAGCTCACGCAGAATATCCTGACATTGCTATGCTAAGCAGATATCACTAGGCTCATATAATAATTAGAGAAGAGCAAATTTATCAAAAATTTAATTCGACCGATTCTCCGAAGTCTCCAAAAAGATTTGCTTCGATCCGAATTAAGTTGCAGTGAATATTGTTAAAAAACATCTATTTCCTGGCTTCAGAGAGCCTGTATAGTGGTGTAGAACACTGTGCCTTGCAGTAACACGCATAGGGAGCCTACTGTGGTAGTGACACAATACTGTGAGTCAGTATGACATGCACATGACAGGTGTCACTCTTAGAACCGCTGCACACTTCACTTATTTGGACAGTTACGGGACCAAAACTGACCAACTAACTCAAGTGTGAACTCAGCCTTACAGGTCCATGTTAGTGCCAGGTAGAAAGAACTGTGCAGAGACCCAACATCCTACTGTAGCGTGATAGAGCACACTCCTATTACACCGTCATCTGCTGATTCCACATAGATGTCTACAGAGTGGTAAGGCAACATAATGTGGAGGTAGCAGCAGCATGAGGAGGCCACAGAGTGGCAAGGCGACATAATGTGGAGGTGGCAGCAGCATGAGGAGGCCATAGAGTGATCCGGTGACAGAGTGGGGAGGTGGGTGGCACAAACAGTACCCACTGACGATGGTGGCAGTAAGAAGGAGCACTTGGCATCAGATGTGTGGCATCAGGCGGGTGGCAGCATCAGAATAGTAGCTGAGGCAGGTAGCCAGAAGAAACCGGTCTCTTTTGACAAGGTTTGGGTGCGGCAGCATGGATGATTTAATCTGATGCATCAGGCATTGGTGGGTGGAAATCCTGGCTGATCTATGCCTGATTCATCTTGACAAAGGTCAGTCTCTCCACATTTTGGGTGGACAGGCGAGTTCTCCTTGGGGTAACTATGACCCCCGCCGCACTAAACACCTGCTCTGATGCCACAGTACTGGCCGGGCAGGACAGCTTTTCCAGGGCAAACTCGGCCAGTTGCGGCCACAAATCCAGTTTGGCTGCCCAGTAATCCAGTGGATCTTCGATGATGGGTAGCAGGGTGCACTCCAAGTATGCCACCACCTGCTGGTTCAACTTCTGCTCTGTGTCTAGTTGCTGATGAGAAGCTTCTTCACGATGCGGGTGAAGAAAGCTGCTCATCAGCGACTCTAGGCTCAGGCTGCTGATGATGGAGCCGATACTGCTCCTGCCCCCCACCACAGCTGCCATGGCACTGCAAGGTGAGCACTCAGGGCCCCCCCCAGTCAGAACTGCGAGAGGATGGACGATGGCGCAGGTAGGCAGCGGCCAACTGACTACATAGGATGTCTCTATAGTAGTTCAGTTTGTCCTCCCTCTCAGCGGGTGTAATAAAGGCCCACATTTTTCCCCGGTAGCGAGGGTCTAACATGGTGGATAGCTAGTAGTCATCCCTCTGCTGAATGGTGACAATTCGGTTGTCACTGCTCAAGCAAGTCAGCATGCATCGGGTCATTTGCACAAGTGACTCGGAGGGACTCCCTGCATCCATCTCCACTGCATACTGCCACGCTGTGTCTGGGTCATCTGCCTCATCCTCCTCATCTCCTTCTTGCTATTCCGGTTGCTCCTGCTCCTCCTCTCCACCCATTTGGCTACACATTGCTTGTGCTCCAATGTCCTCCTCATCCAGTTCAGTCCCCACAGAGCTCATGTGGCCGTGAGATGTAGACGCCACATCTCCAGTCCCCTGACCAGCCAGATTTACCAGCACCTTTTCCTTGATATGAATCAGTGGAATGACGTTGTTCATCTCTAGTCCTGGCGACTGACTAATAAAGTGGCCTCCTCAAAGGAAACAAGCAAACGGCAAGTGTCATGCACGAGCTGCCACTGGCTAATGTTAAAGTTACACAGGGGAGTACCTCTGTCCACTTGGATCATCAAGAAATCGTTTATGGCTTTTCTCTGTTCATATAGTCGATCCAACATATGGAGGGTTGAATTCCAACGGGTGGAAACATCGCATATCAGCTTATGTTGTGGACGCCGTTCTGCCGCTGCAGCTCTAAGAGGGTGTGCTTGGCAGTGTATGAGTGGCTGAAGTGCATGCAAAGTTTCCTTAACATTTTTAGGATGTCTTGCAGATGGGTGGAACACTTAAGGAAATGCTTGACAACCAGATTGAACACGTGCGCCATGCAGGACGCATGGCTCAGCCCTCCTTGATGCAGCACCGACACCATGTTCTTCCCGTTGTTGGTCACCATGGTTCCGATTTTAAGTTGTCTAGGAGAAAGCCAGGATTCGATTTCTTGATTGAGGACACGGAGCAGTTCTTCCCCTGTGTGACTTTGTTTGCCCAGGCAAACGAGGTGTAGAACAGCGTGACACTGCTGCCCGCACATGTGGTACGCTGGAGGAGCACTGGGAATTGTCTCTGCAGTGGAGGCTGAGGACACAGTGGAGGATGAGGCGGACATTGTTGCAAGACCAATGGCGTGAGAACGTGGAGGCAGAAGTTGCGTCACCTGTCCAAGATGCTGGTGTGTCTGGGCAGGAACCACATTAACCCAGAGGGTCGTAAATGACATATGTTGTCCTTGACCATAGTTACAGCTCCACACGTTGGCGCTGCCGTGCACTTTGGCAGACACCGACAGGCTCAAGGACTGGCCCACCTTCTCTTCTACATATTTATGTAGGGCTGGTACTGCCTTTTTGGCAAATAAATGACGGCTTGGGACTCTCCACCTCGGCTCGGCACAAGCCATCAGTTCTCTGAAAGGTGCAGAGTCCACCAAGTGGAAAGGGAGTGACTACAGCACCAGCAACTTGGACAGGAGCACGTTCAGCTTCTGCACCATTGGATGAGTGCACGCATACTGTTGTCTCTTCAAAATCGCTTTGGTGATCGATTGCTGATGCGATGACTGACTAAGAGGAGGAGCAGGAGCATCACGACCAGCAGATGATGGGAAGGACACACAGCTTCCTTCGGCTGAGGTGGTGGAGCCTTGATTTGCTAAAATGGGGTGTGTGCCTCTGGGTGATGCAGCGTTTGCTGCAGCAGGCTGGACCACCACATTGGAGCCACGGCTCTCCCAGGCCACTTTATGTTGACACTGCATATGTTGGCGCAGGGCTGTGGTGCCAATATTGGCTCCCTGGCCACGCTTCACCTTCTGCCCACAGATTACATATATGGCCATGTTCATCTCCCCTGGCGGCTTAACAAAAAATTGCCACACTGCCAAGTAGGTGATTTACCCCCAACACTCCGCACTCACTGACTGCTACTGCCTCCGTGAACCCCTGCACCACTGCTTTCCGGGCAGGTAGGCTCCTGCGGAGCGGGTGGTCTACTCCGGGCATGTTTGGCTCCCGACCTCCCATTGTTGCCACCCTGCTGACTCCCGGCCACGCTACCGACTTGCTGGCTCCGCTGCTGCCTCATGCACAAGCTGCCACCCTCTTCTCCGGATGATGATGAAAACCCTTCGTCACCCGGCTTCCAATTGCAATCAGCTACATCGTCATCCACTACTGTTTGCAGGACACTGATGTCCTCCTCAATGGTCTCTGAGTCAGGAGCCTGACCACTTGTAACACCAGCTCCCATGCCACTCTCCTCATCACTACTTGCCTACCGGAGGAAGCGGCGGATGTCTCCTCCAGATCTTGGCTGGGCAGTAGCTGCTGACTGTCCTCTAGTACCTCCTCCTCACTGTATAGTGGATCTGAGCCCACAGCATAGAGTACTTCTCTGGCTGAGGGAACAGAAAAGGACAGAGGCAGGATGAGGACAGGTGAGGGCACAGGGCCTGCTCCCGGGCCATGCCAACTAAGGGTTGTGTCTGACGAACCCACCGACTCTTGGCTGGGGGTATCTGATGTGACTTGGCATGAATTGGATGACCGAGTCAACCAGTCTACGACCGTTGGGTTACTGGTCAAGACATGACCGCTAGCTGACACTGGGAGCTCAGGCCTCTGGAAGTGACCCCTGTTGCCGCGCCCCCTTACTCTGCTGCGACCTGTGCCTGCGCCAGAAACATTTAGGCCTGTGCCTCTCGCCTGTGCAGGGCCTGTCGCTTCTCTGTCTGACCTACTGTTACATCAAATAAGTAAATGAAAAGGAAAATAATACAGGGCAAAAAGGCCTTTAATTTTATACTTTGAAGAGAACGGCGAATAAGCCCCTTATTTGTTTCCCCAATAATGGATATACTGGATAAGAATTCAGTTTTTTTGCCACTACTGCACTGCAAAAGGCTTGTAATGTTACCTTGAACACACAGGCATGATCTATTGCAAACCTGCAATGAGCAGCAGTATAATGGCAGTGAGTGCTGCAATGTGTAGTAGGATTGTTGCTATTACTGACGCTGCAACCACCCCAAATGTACCCTGTTCTGCTTCAATACTCTTCTGTAAATTCCTCCCTATCCTTTCCCTGAACTTCTAAGGCTCTTTCCCTGAACTTCTAGCAGTTTTGAATTGTTTTCTACCACTTGCCCTAGCGCCTGCTGACGTCTCTCCCTGCACTAAGTACGATGTGAAATGACTGAACCTAAAATGGCCGAGGGTATTTATAGGACTGTGACATCACAGGGCCGGCTGGCTGCTGATTAGCTGCACGCATGGCATTGTGGGTGATCCCGCATTCCCAGAGTCCCTTGCCCCTTGTTCTAGCATATGCAGCAGCCATTTTTTGAAGAAATGTGATTCGGTACATCGAAGCGTGAGGAAATCCGGAATCGAGGCGAATCAAAGATTTCCTGAAATTCGGATCGAATTCCACTTCGTCAGCTTCGATTCGCTCTTCTCTAATAATAACCTGCAGGGAAGTCAGAATACTCTCAGCATCTCTACAGGGGCCACAACTTAAGACATTCATGTAACACCTACTGACAATGTGCAACACCTCTGTTTTTTAGAAGCCCCTTCCTAGCCTGACATGGCTGCTAACAGATAGTAATAGATTGTATTCCCCTGACCTACAGTCGGCCTCTCCTCTCCTGACATGGCTGATAACAGATAGTAATAGATTGTATTCCCCTGTCCTACAGTCGGCCTCTCCCCTCCTGACATGGCTGATAACAGATAGTAATAGATTGTATTCCCCTGTCCTACAGTCGGCCTCTCCCCTCCTGACATGGCTGATAACAGATAGTAATAGATTGTATTCCCCTGTCCTACAGTCGGCCTCTCCCCTCCTGACATGGCTGATAACAGATAGTAATAGATTGTATTCCCCTGTCCTACAGTCGGCCTCTCCCCTCCTGACATGGCTGATAACAGATAGTAATAGATTGTATTCCCCTGTCCTACAGTCGGCCTCTCCTGACGTGGCTGATAACAGATAGTAATAGATTGTAGTCCCCTGTCCTACAGTCGGCCTCTCCTCTCCTGACATGGCTGATAACAGACAGTAATAGATTGTATTCCCCTGTCCTACAGTCGGCCTCTCCCCTCCTGACATGGCTGATAACAGATAGTAATAGATTGTATTCCCCTGTCCTACAGTCGGCCTCTCCCCTCCTGACATGGCTGATAACAGATAGTAATAGATTGTAGTCACCTGTCCTACAGTTGGGCTCTCCCCTCCTGACATGGCTGATAACAGATAGTAATAGATTGTAGTCACCTGTCCTACAGTCGGGCTCTCCTCTCCTGACATGGCTGATAACAGATAGTAATAGATTGTATTCCCCTGTCCTACAGTCGGCCTCTCCTGACGTGGCTGATAACAGATAGTAATAGATTGTAGTCACCTGTCCTACAGTCGGCCTCTCCTCTCCTGACATGGCTGATAACAGATAGTAATAGATTGTATTCCCCTGTCCTACAGTCGGCCTCTCCCCTCCTGACATGGCTGATAACAGATAGTAATAGATTGTAGTCACCTGTCCTACAGTTGGCCTCTCCCCTCCTGACATGGCTGATAACAGATAGTAATAGATTGTAGTCACCTGTCCTACAGTCGGGCTCTCCTCTCCTGACATGGCTGATAACAGATAGTAATAGATTGTATTCCCCTGTCCTACAGTCGGCCTCTCCTCTCCTGACGTGGCTGATAACAGATAGTAATAGATTGTAGTCACCTGTCCTACAGTCGGCCTCTCCCCTCCTGACATGGCTGATAACAGATAGTAATAGATTGTATTCTCCTGTCCTACAGTCGGCCTCTCCTCTCCTGACATGGCTGATAACAGATAGTAATAGATTGTATTCCCCTGTCCTACAGTCGGCCTCTCCTCTCCTGACATGGCTGATAACAGATAGTAATAGATTGTATTCACCTGTCCTACAGTCGGACTCTCCTCTCCTGACATGGCTGATAACAGATAGTAATAGATTGTATTGCCCTGTCCTACAGTCGGACTCTCCTCTCCTGACATGGCTGATAACAGATAGTAATAGATTGTAGTCACCTGTCCTACAGTCGGCCTCTCCTCTCCTGACATGGCTGATAACAGATAGTAATAGATTGTAGTCACCTGTCCTACAGTCGGCCTCTCCCCTCCTGACATGGCTGATAACAGATAGTAATAGATTGTAGTCACCTGTCCTACAGTCGGCCTCTCCTCTCCTGACATGGCTGATAACAGATAGTAATAGATTGTATTCCCCTGTTCTACAGTCGGCCTCTCCCCTCCTGACATGGCTGATAACAGATAGTAATAGATTGTAGTCACCTGTCCTACAGTCGGCCTCTCCCCTCCTGACATGGCTGATAACAGATAGTAATAGATTGTAGTCACCTGTCCTACAGTCGGCCTCTCCCCTCCTGACATGGCTGATAACAGATAGTAATAGATTGTAGTCACCTGTCCTACAGTCGGCCTCTCCCCTCCTGACATGGCTGATAACAGATAGTAATAGATTGTAGTCACCTGTCTATAGTCGGCCTCTCCCCTCCTGACATGGCTGATAACAGATAGTAATATATTGTAGTCACCTGTCCTACAGTCGGCCTCTCCTCTCCTGATATGGCTGATAACAGATAGTAATAGATTGTATTCCCCTGTCCTACAGTCGGCCTCTCCCCTCCTGACATGGCTGGTGACAGATAGTAATAGATTGTATTCCCCTGTCCTACAGTCGGCCTCTCCTCTCCTGACATGGCTGATAACAGATAGTAATAGATTGTATTCCCCTGTCCTACAGTCGGCCTCTCCTCTCCTGACATGGCTGATAACAGATAGTAATAGATTGTATTCCCCTGTCCTACAGTCGGCCTCTCCCCTCCTGACATGGCTGATAACAGATAGTAATAGATTGTATTCCCCTGTCCTACAGTCGGCCTCTCCCCTCCTGACATGGCTGATAACAGATAGTAATAGATTGTATTCCCCTGTCCTACAGTCGGCCTCTCCTCTCCTGACATGGCTGATAACAGATAGTAATAGATTGTATTCCCCTGTCCTACAGTCGGCCTCTCCTCTCCTGACATGGCTGATAACAGATAGTAATAGATTGTATTCCCCTGTCCTACAGTCGGCCTCTCCTCTCCTGACATGGCTGATAACAGATAGTAATAGATTGTATTCCCCTGTCCTACAGTCGGCCTCTCCCCTCCTGATGTGGCTGATAACAGATAGTAATAGATTGTATTCACCTGTCCTACAGTCGGCCTCTCCCCTCCTGACATGGCTGATAACAGATAGTAATAGATTGTATTCCCCTGTCCTACAGGCAGCCTCTCCTCTCCTGACATGGCTGATAACAGCTAGTAATAGATTGTATTCCCCTGTCCTACAGTCGGCCTCTCCTCTCCTGATATGGCTGATAACAGATAGTAATAGATTGTAGTCACCTGTCCTACAGTCGGCCTTTCCTCTCCTGACATGGCTGATAACAGCTAGTAATAGATTGTATTCCCCTGTCCTACAGTCGGCCTCTCCTCTCCTGACATGGCTGATAACAGATAGTAATAGATTGTATTCCCCTGTCCTACAGTCGGCCTCTCCTCTCCTCACATGGCTAATAACAGATAGTAATAGATTGTATTCCCCTGTCCTACAGTCGGCCTCTCCCCTCCTGACGCGGCTGATAACAGATAGTAATAGATTGTATTCTCCTGTCCTACAGTCGGCCTCTCCCCTCCTGACGTGGCTGATAACAGATAGTAATAGATTGTATTCCCCTGTCCTACAGTCGGCCTCTCCCCTCCTGACGTGGCTGATAACAGATAGTAATAGATTGTATTCCCCTGTCCTACAGTCGGCCTCTCCCCTCCTGACATGGCTGATAACAGATAGTAATAGATTGTATTCCCCTGTCCTACAGTCGGCCTCTCCCCTCCTGACATGGCTGATAACAGATAGTAATAGACTGTATTCCCCTGTCCTACAGTCGGCCTCTCCTGACATGGCTGATAACAGATAGTAATAGATTGTATTCTCCTGTCCTACAGTCGGCCTCTCCCCTCCTGACGTGGCTGATAACAGATAGTAATAGATTATAGTCCCCTGTCCTACAGTCGGCCTCTCCCCTCCTGACATGGCTGATAACAGATAGTAATAGATTGTATTCCCCTGTCCTACAGTCGGCCTCTCCTCTCCTGACGTGGCTGATAACAGATAGTAATAGATTGTATTCCTCTGTCCTACAGTCGGCCTCACCCCCCCCCCCCCCCCCCCCCCGACATGGCTGATAACAGATAGTAATAGATTGTATTCCCCTGTCCTACAGTCGGCCTCTCCCCTCCTGACGTGGCTGATAACAGATAGTAATAGATTGTATTCCTCTGTCCTACAGTCGGCCTCTCCTCTCCTGACGTGGCTGATAACAGATAGTAATAGATTGTATTCCCCTGTCCTACAGTCGGCCTCTCCTCTCCTGACATGGCTGATAACAGATAGTAATAGATTGTATTCCCCTGTCCTACAGTCGGCCTCTCCCCTCCTGACATGGCTGATAACAGATAGTAATAGATTGTATTCACCTGTCCTACAGTCGGCCTCTCCTCTCCTGACATGGCTGATAACAGATAGTAATAGATTGTAGTCACCTGTCCTACAGTCGGCCTCTCCCCTCCTGACGTGGCTGATAACAGATAGTAATAGATTGTATTCCCCTGTCCTACAGTCGGCCTCTCCCCTCCTGACATGGCTGATAACAGATAGTAATAGATTGTATTCACCTCAGTTTTGGGGAGTAGGCTGGGGGTGACTCTGCACGGTGAGGCTCAGTTTTGGGTAGCAGGCTGTGGGTGACTCACACCGTATTCGGCGTATCTCAGCTCTTTCTGACGCTTGCTCTGCCCGGCTCATTAGATACAATACCTGTGGGAGATGTTATGAAACACATGTGACCCAGGAGCCTGCCACGTGGATGACGAGCGCACAGCACACACCGCACACCCCCTCTATCAGCACTCACACCTCCTCTGACCAGGGTGACATTTGGGTTAGTTTACCTTACACTCGGGGCATATGAACTGTGAGTAGAGCCCTGGCCAAATATAAGTAAATCCCCAAATAACACAAGGGCACAACAGTGATAGCCACCCAATTTATTGTAAAAATTAGTTACATTTTATCTCCACTGATATATTGTATGTTTAAATATCTCTTTAATGATGAGTGTTTCCATCCATTTACAGCAAGCAAATATCTTGCAGTCTATTAGAAAGTGTCAGGAGCTGCAACCATGAGCAGTCTGCAAAGGCTGCCGGCTGTCCTAAAACATTGTGCTTCTTACTAGCAGGAGCCACCTACAGACCCTGCCTACAGATCCCACCTACAGACCCTGCCTACAGATCCCACCTACACACCCTTCCTACAGATCCCACCTACAGACCCTGCCTACAGATCCCACCTACAGATCCCGTCTACAGATCCCACCTACAGACCCTGCCTACATATCCCACCTACAGAGCCCGCCTAGAGATCCCACCTACAGACCCTGCCTACAGATCCCGCCTACAGATCCCACCTACAGAGCCCGCCTACAGATCCCACCTACAGACCCTGCCTACAGATCCCACCCAGAGATCCTGAATACAGATCCCGCCTACAGATCCTACCTATAGACCCAGCCTACAAACCCTGCCTACAGATCCCACCTACAGATACAGATCCCACCTACAGATCCCACTTACAGACCCAGCCTACAGATCCCACCTATAGATCCCACTTACAGACCCAGCCTACAGATCTCACCAGCAGATCCCACCTACAGACACTGCCTACAAATCCCACCCACAGATCCTGCTTACAGACTCTGCCTACAATTCCCACCTACAGATCCTACATACAGATCCCACTTACAGATCCCACCTACAGATCCCGCCTTCAGATCCCACCTACAGATCCCACCAGTAGATCCTGCTTACAGACACTGCCTACAGATCCCACCTACAGATGCCACCTACAGATCCCACTTACATATCCAGCCTACAGATCCCACCTACAGATCCCACCCACAGATCCCACCTACAGACCCTGCCTATAGATCCTGCCTTCAGATACCACCTACAGATTCCACTTACAGACCCTGCCTACAGATCCCGCCTACAGATCTTGCCTACAGATCCCACTTACAGACCCTGCCTACAGATCCCGCCTACAGATCCCACTTACAGACCCAGCCTACAGATCCCGCCTACCGATCCTGCCCACAGATCCCACCTACAGACCCTGCCTACAGATCCCGCCTTCAGATACCACCTACAGATTCCACTTACAGACCCTGCCTACAGATCCCGCCTACAGATCCTGCCTACAGATCCCACTTACAGACCCTGCCTACAGATCCCACCTACAGATCCCACTTACAGACCCAGCCTACAGATACCACCTCCAGAACCTACCTACAGATCCCACTTACAGATCCCACCTTCAGATCCCACCTACAGATCCCGCCTACAGATCCCGCCTACAGATCCCACTTACAGACCCAGCCTACAGTTACCACCTCCAGATCCCACCTACAGATCCTACCTACAGATCCCACTTACAGACCCAGCCTACAGATACCACCTCCAGATCCCACCTACAGATCCTACCTACAGATCCCACTTACAGACCCAGCCTACAGATACCACCTCCAGATCCCACCTACAGATCCTACCTACAGATCCCACTTACAGACCCAGTCTACAGATCCCGCCTACAGATCCTGCCTACAGATCCCACTTACAGACCCTGCCTACAGTTCCCGCCTACAGATCCCACCTACAGATACTACCTACAGATCCCACTTACATATCCAACCCACAGATCCCACCTACAGATCCCACCCACAGATCCCACCTACAGATCCTACCTAGAGACCCAACCTACAAACCCCGCCTACAGATCCCACCTACAGATCCCACTTACAGACCCTGCCTACAGATCCCACCTACAGATCCTACCTACAGATCCCACCTACAGATTCCACCTTAAGATCCCACCTACAGACCCTGCCTACAGATCCCACTTACATATCCAGCCTACAGATCCCACCTACATATCCCGCCCACAGATCCCACCTACAGATCCCACCTTCAGATATCACCTACAGACCCTGCCTACAGATCCCACCTACAGACCCTGCCTACAGATCCCACCAGCAGATCCTGCTTACAGACCCTGCCTACAGATCCCGCCTACAGATGCCACCTACAGATCCAACCTACAGATCCCACCTACAGATCCCACCTCCAGATCCCACCTACAGATCCTACCTACAGATTCCACTTACAGATCCCACCTAAAGATCCCACCTACAGATCCCACCTACAGACCCTGCCTACAGACCCCACTTACATATCCAATGCACAGATCCCACCTACAGATCCCACCCACAGATCCCACCTTCAGATCTCGCTTCCAGACCCTGCCTACAGATCCTGCCTACAGATCCTACCTAAAGACCCAGCCTACAAACCCTGCCTACAGATCCCACCTACAGACACTGCCTACAAATCCCACCCACAGATCCTGCTTACAGACTCTGCCTACAATTCCCACCTACAGATCCTACATACAGATCCCACTTACAGATCCCACCTACAGATCCCGCCTTCAGATCCCACCTACAGATCCCACCAGTAGATCCTGCTTACAGACACTGCCTACAGATCCCACCTACAGATGCCACCTACAGATCCCACTTACATATCCAGCCTACAGATCCCACCTACAGATCCCACCCACAGATCCCACCTACAGACCCTGCCTATAGATCCTGCCTTCAGATACCACCTACAGATTCCACTTACAGACCCTGCCTACAGATCCCGCCTACAGATCTTGCCTACAGATCCCACTTACAGACCCTGCCTACAGATCCCGCCTACAGATCCCACTTACAGACCCAGCCTACAGATCCCGCCTACCGATCCTGCCCACAGATCCCACCTACAGACCCTGCCTACAGATCCCGCCTTCAGATACCACCTACAGATTCCACTTACAGACCCTGCCTACAGATCCCGCCTACAGATCCTGCCTACAGATCCCACTTACAGACCCTGCCTACAGATCCCACCTACAGATCCCACTTACAGACCCAGCCTACAGATACCACCTCCAGAACCTACCTACAGATCCCACTTACAGATCCCACCTTCAGATCCCACCTACAGATCCCGCCTACAGATCCCGCCTACAGATCCCACTTACAGACCCAGCCTACAGTTACCACCTCCAGATCCCACCTACAGATCCTACCTACAGATCCCACTTACAGACCCAGCCTACAGATACCACCTCCAGATCCCACCTACAGATCCTACCTACAGATCCCACTTACAGACCCAGCCTACAGATACCACCTCCAGATCCCACCTACAGATCCTACCTACAGATCCCACTTACAGACCCAGTCTACAGATCCCGCCTACAGATCCTGCCTACAGATCCCACTTACAGACCCTGCCTACAGTTCCCGCCTACAGATCCCACCTACAGATACTACCTACAGATCCCACTTACATATCCAACCCACAGATCCCACCTACAGATCCCACCCACAGATCCCACCTACAGATCCTACCTAGAGACCCAACCTACAAACCCCGCCTACAGATCCCACCTACAGATCCCACTTACAGACCCTGCCTACAGATCCCACCTACAGATCCTACCTACAGATCCCACCTACAGATTCCACCTTAAGATCCCACCTACAGACCCTGCCTACAGATCCCACTTACATATCCAGCCTACAGATCCCACCTACATATCCCGCCCACAGATCCCACCTACAGATCCCACCTTCAGATATCACCTACAGACCCTGCCTACAGATCCCACCTACAGACCCTGCCTACAGATCCCACCAGCAGATCCTGCTTACAGACCCTGCCTACAGATCCCGCCTACAGATGCCACCTACAGATCCAACCTACAGATCCCACCTACAGATCCCACCTCCAGATCCCACCTACAGATCCTACCTACAGATTCCACTTACAGATCCCACCTAAAGATCCCACCTACAGATCCCACCTACAGACCCTGCCTACAGACCCCACTTACATATCCAATGCACAGATCCCACCTACAGATCCCACCCACAGATCCCACCTTCAGATCTCGCTTCCAGACCCTGCCTACAGATCCTGCCTACAGATCCTACCTAAAGACCCAGCCTACAAACCCTGCCTACAGATCCCACCTACAGATCCCACTTACACACCCTGCCTACAGATCCCACCTACAGACCCTACCTACAGATCCCACCTACAGATCCCACCTTCAGATCCCACCTACAGACCCTGCCTACAGATCCCACCTACAGACCCTGCCTACAGATCCCACCTACAGACCCTGCCTACAGATCCCACCTACAGACCCTGCCTACAGATCCCACCTACAGACTCTGCCTACAGATCCCACCTATAGACCCTGCCTACAGATCCCGCCTACAGATCCTACCTACAGAGCCAGCCTACAAACCCTGCCTACAGATCCCACCTACAGACTCTGCCTACAGATCCCACCTACAGACCCTGCCTACAGATCCCGCCCACAGATCCCACCTACAGATCCCACCTACAGACTCTGCCTACAGATCCCACCTACAGACCCTGCCTACAGATCCCGCCTACAGATCCCACCTACAAACCCTGCCTACAGATCCCACTTACAGATCCCACCTACAGACCCTGCCTACAGATCCCACTTACAGATCTCACCTACAGACCCTGCCTACAGATCCCACCTACAGATCCCACCTACAGATCCCACCTACAGACCCTGCCTACAGATCCCACTTACATATCCAGCCTACAGATCCCACCTTCAGATCCTACCTACAGATCCCACCTACAGATCCCGCCTTCAGATCCCTGCCTACAGATCCCACTTACAGACCCTGTGTAACGTCTCTGCCTGTTCAGGTCTCTGCACCACCCTCCGCCCGCACGCGGCGGCGCAGGAGGCGTGCTCAGTTTGATTCCTTGTTTAAGATTCTTGTTGCTCAATCTGAACACTGTCCTAGACTATGTAATTGATTTTCTACCACACCCGTCTCAGCACCTTGATTTTCCTCTGCTCCACTAATAGTTAATCTCAGCCTTGCCTGTGTGATTGACAGCCTGTCTACCAATCCAGTCTGGGGCGGATCCTGACTTTCTATAAACAGGTTGTCAGCCCTCACATGCTCGCTGGCTATTGATTCTGTCTTTGACTTGTCCCTGCTAGCTCCTATTCTGCTATTGTTGTATTTCTGACTTCTGACCTTTGGCTCCCCCTGTGACTACTCTCTTGAATTCGTTTTGGTACTGCATTGCTCGACTGTTACCGACCCCTTGGCTTGCTGACTCTGCTTCTGTGTTGTTTTGTCTTGTCCTGTTCTGTGTTGTCACTTATATTAGGTAGGGACTGATCGACTGGTTACTGGCTGTCGCCTAGGACAGATCACGCAAGTTAGGGGGGGGGGGTTAGCTTTAGGGCTTACTGGCTTGTTGTGCCCCTACCCCCAGGGTTCTGCAGCAGCAATGGGGAATTGCTCAACTGGCAATTCCCTTACACCCTGCCTTCAGATCTTGCCTATAGATACCACTTACAGACCCTGCCTACAGATCCCACCTACAGATCCCACCTACAGATCCCGCCTTCAGATCCCACCTACAGACCCTGCCTACAGATCCCACCTACAGACCCTGCCTACAGATCCCGCCTACAGATCCTACCTACAGACCCAGCCTACAAACCCTGCCTACAGATCCCACCTGCAGACCCTGCCTACAGATCCCACCTACAGACCCTGCCTACAGAGCCCGCCTACAGATCCCACCCACAGACCCTTCCTACAGATCCCACCTGCAGATACCATCTACAGACCCTGCCTACAGATCCCATCTACAGATCCCACCTGCAGACCCTGCCTACAGATCCTGCCTACAGATCCTACCTACAGATCCTACCTACAGACCCAGCCTACAAACCCTGCCTACAGATCCCACCCACAGACCCTGCCTACAGATCCCACCTGCAGATCCCGCCTACAGATCCCTCCCACAGATACCATCTACAGACTCTGCCTACAGATCCCATCTACAGATCCCACCTGCAGACCCTGCCTACAGATCCCACCTGCAGACCCTGCTTACAGATCCCACCTGCAGACCCTGCCTACAGATCCCGCCTACAGACCCTGCCTACAGATCCCGCCTACAGATCCTACCTACAGACCCAGCCTACAAACCCTGCCTACACATCCCACCTACAGACCCTGCCTACAGATCCCGCCTACAGACCCTGCCTACAGATCCCGCCTACAGACCCTGCCTACAGATCCCGCCTACAGATCCCACCCACAGACCCTTCCTACAGATCCCACCTGCAGATACCATCTACAGACCCTGCCTACAGATCCCATCTACAGATCCCACCTGCAGACCCTGCCTACAGATCCTGCCTACAGATCCTACCTACAGATCCTACCTACAGACCCAGCCTACAAACCCTGCCTACAGATCCCACCCACAGACCCTGCCTACAGATCCCACCTGCAGATCCCGCCTACAGATCCCTCCCACAGATACCATCTACAGACTCTGCCTACAGATCCCATCTACAGATCCCACCTGCAGACCCTGCCTACAGATCCCACCTGCAGACCCTGCTTACAGATCCCACCTGCAGACCCTGCCTACAGATCCCGCCTACAGACCCTGCCTACAGATCCCGCCTACAGATCCTACCTACAGACCCAGCCTACAAACCCTGCCTACACATCCCACCTACAGACCCTGCCTACAGATCCCGCCTACAGACCCTGCCTACAGATCCCGCCTACAGACCCTGCCTACAGATCCCGCCTACAGATCCTACCTACAGACCCAGCCTAAAAACCCTGCCTACAGATCCCGCCTGCAGACCCTGCCTACAGATCCCACCTACAGACCCTGCCTACAGATCCCACCTACAGACCCTGCCTACAGATCCCACCTACAGACCCTGCCTACAGATCCCGCCTACAGATCCTACCTACAGACCCAGCCTACAAACCCTGCCTACAGATCCCACCTGCAGACCCTGCCTACAGATCCCACCTACAGACCCTGCCTACAGATCCCGTCTACAGATCCTACCTACAGACCCAGCCTACAAACCCTGCCTACAGATCCCACCTACAGACCCTGCCTACAGATCCCATCTACAGATCCCACCTACAAACCCTGCATACAGATCCTATCTACAGATCCCACCTACAGACCATTGCCTACAGATCCCACCTGCAGAAAGTTACAACAGCCTGATCTTCTTAACGGCTGTTGTAACATGACACTGCTCATTAGTCAGAAGGCGGAGGAGAGTCTGTCCTGAGCTGTCTGCCTGATGGACTGCATGTATCTGCAAGAGGAGTAAGTATATATATCTGTGTGTGTACTGTGCATAGATATGTGTGTTATCACACCTCCCAGTGTTTATCTACACCATCACACGGAGGCCCAAAATCATCTAAATATAGACTTGTTTATGTTGCAGACGGGATCAGATCAGGATAGTTGTGGTGTAATGTGCAGATAGCAATATGTGTGCATGAAACCAAAGAGGCACACTCGGGAGGTATGTATCTATCTATCTATCTATCTATCTATCTATCTATCTATCTATCTATATATATATACACACAGTGGGGAAAATAAGTATTTAGTCAGCGACCAATTGTGCAAGTTCTCCCACTTATAAAGATGAGGCCGGCCTGTAATTGTCATCATAGGTAGACCTCAACTATGAGAGACAAAATGAGAAAACTAATCCAGAAAATCACATTGTCTGATTTTTAAAGAATTTATTTGCAAATTATGGTGGAAAATAAGTATTTGGTCAATAACCAAAGTTCATCTCAATCCTTTGTTCTATCTCCTTTGTTGGCAATGACAGAGGTGAAACGTTTCCTGTAAGTCTTCACAAGGTTGGCGCACACTGTTGCTGGTATGTCGGCCCATTCCTCCATGCAGATCTCCTCTAGAGCAGGGATGTTTTGGGGCTGTCGCTGGGCAACACGGACTTTCACCTCCCTCCAAAGGTTTTCTATGGGGTTGAGATCTGGAGACTGGCTAGGCCACTCCAGGACCTTGTAATGCTTCTTAAGAAGCCGCTCCTTCGTTGCCCTGGCGGTGTGCTTGGGATCATTGTCATGCTGAAAGACCCAGCCACGTTTCATCTTCAATGCCCTTGCTGATGGAAGGAGGTTTGCACTCACAATCTCCCCATACATGGCCCCATTCATTCTTTCATGTACACGATCAGTCGTCCTGGTCCCTTTGCAGAGAAACAGCCCCATACATGATGTTGCCCCCCCATGCTTCACAGTAGGTATGGTGTTCTTTGGATACAACTCAGCATTCACTCTCCTCCAAACACCACGAGTTGTGTTTCTACCAAACAGTTCTACTTTGGTTTCATCTGACCATATGACATTCTCCCAATACTCTTCTGGAACATCCAAATGCTCTCTAGCAAACTTCAGCCGGGCCCGGATATGTCCTGGCTTAAGCAGGAGGACACGTCTGGCACTGCAGGATCTGAGTCCCTGGTGGCGTAGTGTGTTACTGACGGTAGCCTTTGTTACGTTAGTTCCAGCTTTCTGCAGGTCATTCACTAGGTCCCCCCCGGGTGGTTCTGGGATTTTTGCTCACCGTTCTTGTGATCATTTTGACCCCACGGGGTGAGATCTTGCGTGGAGCCCCTGATGGAGGGAGATTATCAGTGGTCTTGTATGTCTTCCATTTTCTAATTATTGCTCCCACAGGTGATTTCTTCACACCAAGCTGTTTGCCTATTGCAGATTCAGTCTTCCCAGCCTGGTGCAGGGCTACCATTTTGTTTCTGGTCCTTCCACAGCTCTTTGGTCTTCACCATAGTGGAGTTTGGAGTGTGACTGAGGTTGTGGACAGGAGTCTTTTATACTGATAACAATGTCACACAGGAGCCATTACTACAGGTAATGAGTGGAGGACAGAGGAGCCTCTTAAAGAAGAAGTTACAGGGCTGGGAGAGACAGAAATCTTGCTTGTTTGTAGGTGACCAAATACTTATTTTCCACCATAATTTTCAAATAAATTCTTTAACAATGTGATTTTCTGGATTAGTTTTCTCATTTTGTCTCTCATAGTTGAGGTCTACCTATGATGACAATTACAGGCCGGCCTCATCTTTATAAGTGGGAGAACTTGCACAATTGGGGGCTGACTAAATACTTTTTTTTCCCCACTGTATATATATATATATATATATATATATATATATATGTATGTAAATTATTGTGAAACATTGTGAATCTCTCCATATAATGTGTGATAATGGGTGGAGCACTGCGAATCTCTCCATCTAATGTGTGGTATTGGGTGGAGCTCTGCGAATCTCTCCATATAATGTATGGTATTGGGTGGAGCACTGCGAATCTCTCCATATAATGTATGGTATTGGGTGGAGCACTGCGAATCTCTCCATATAATGTATGGTTATGGGTGGAGCACTGCGAATCTCTCCATATAATGTATGGTTATGGGTGGAGCTCTGCGAATCTCTCCATATAATGTATGGTATTGGGTGGAGCACTGCGAATCTCTCCATATAATGTATGGTATTGGGTGGAGCACTGTGAATCTCTCCATATAATGTGTGGTATTGAGTGGAGCTCTGCAATTCTCTCCATATAATGTATGGTATTGGGTGGAGCACTGCGAATCTCTCCATATAATGTATGGTATTGGGTGGAGTACTGCGAATCTCTCCATATAATGTATGGTATTGGGTGGAGCACTGCGAATCTCTCCATATAATGTATGGTTATGGGTGGAGCTCTGCGAATCTCTCCATATAATGTATGGTATTGGGTGGAGCACTGCGAATCTCTCCATATAATGTATGGTATTGGGTGGAGCACTGCGAATCTCTCCATATAATGTGTGGTATTGAGTGGAGCTCTGCAATTCTCTCCATATAATGTATGGTATTGGGTGGAGCACTGCGAATCTCTCCATATAATGTATGGTATTGGGTGGAGCACTGCGAATCTCTCCATATAATGTATGGTTATGGGTGGAGCTCTGCGAATCTCTCCATATAATGTATGGTATTGGGTGGAGCACTGCGAATCTCTCCATATAATGTATGGTATTGGGTGGAGCTCTGCGAATCTCTCCATATAATGTATGGTATTGGGTGGAGCACTGCGAATCTCTCCATATAATGTATGGTTATGGGTGGAGCTCTGCGAATCTCTCCATATAATGTATGGTATTGGGTGGAGCACTGCGAATCTCTCCATATAATGTATGGTACTGGGTGGAGCACTGCGAATCTCTCCATATAATGTGTGGTATTGGGTGGAGCACTGCGAATCTCTCCATATAATGTGTGGTATTGGGTGGAGCACTGCGAATCTCTCCATATAATGTATGGTTATGGGTGGAGCTCTGCGAATCTCTCCATATAATGTATGGTATTGGGTGGAGCACTGCGAATCTCTCCATATAATGTATGATATTGGGTGGAGCACTGCGAATCTCTTCATATAATGTATGGTTATGGTTGGAGCACTGCGAATCTCTCCATATAATGTATGGTTATGGGTGGAGCTCTGCAATTCTCTCGATATAATGTATGGTATTGGGTGGAGCACTGCGAATCTCTCCATATAATGTATGGTTATGGGTGGAGCTCTGCGAATCTCTCCATATAATGTGTGATATTGGGTGGAGCACTGCGAATCTCTCCATATAATGTATGGTTATGGGTGGAGCACTGCGAATCTCTCCATATAATGTGTGGTATTGGGTGGAGCTCTGCAATTCTCTCCATATAATGTATGGTATTGGGTGGAGCACTGCGAATCTCTCCATATAATGTATGGTTATGGGTGGAGCACTGCGAATCTCTCCATATAATGTATGGTTATGGGTGGAGCTCTGCGAATCTCTCCATATAATGTATGGTTATGGGTGGAGCACTGCGAATCTCTCCATATAATGTATGGTTATGGGTGGAGCACTGCGAATCTCTCCATATAATGTGTGATATTGGGTGGAGCACTGCGAATCTCTCCATATAATGTATGGTTATGGGTGGAGCACTGCGAATCTCTCCATATAATGTGTGGTATTGGGTGGAGCTCTGCAATTCTCTCCATATAATGTATGGTATTGGGTGGAGCACTGCGAATCTCTCCATATAATGTATGGTTATGGGTGGAGCACTGCGAATCTCTCCATATAATGTGTGATATTGGGTGGAGCACTGCGAATCTCTCCATATAATGTATGGTTATGGGTGGAGCTCTGTGAATCTCTTCATATAATGTATGGTATTGGGTGGAGCACTGCGAATCTCTCCATATAATGTATGGTTATGGGTGGAGCTCTGTGAATCTCTTCACATCTTGTATCAGTTACCACATGAAGCATACAGTCGCTGACTGCAGAGCTGTGACGCTCACACACATGCCGCAGAGTCACGGCCACGTGTCCCCCATAGCAGATCTTACAGAGGTGCCATGGCTTATTATGTACCTGGTATTTACGTTTGCATTATAGCACGCGGTGCTCACATAACAACCTCACATCACACAAACCAATTTCATGTAACAGACCTGATGGAGTGCCACGCAATTTCAGGGTCAGGATCTCGATGGGATTTCCAATGCACATTATTAAGACAATAATCTCATGCCACAGAGAAATATTTCATGGACAGATCCGCCTGACGTCATGCAGAGCAATCATCCTGCCGGGAGCAGTGCGCTGCAGTTTCATGAGATGCAGAAGAACATGATGCCCGTCCCTCATGGCACTAAAGAGATTTATTTAAAGGCAAATGCTGGCAGATAACAGAGAATCGCAGAGCATTTAGTGTGGCGGGCATGTCCGCAGGGCACCTGGTGTGACTTCTGGGGTCTCACCAGTACAGCTTATAAATGAGCGATCTGCAGCCAACATCAGACCTCCCGAGAGGGGACCACAGTAGTGGACATGTCCTTTCACCATACACGTCATAGTCCAGCAGTGAGCAGATGAGGGGCCACACACCTCAGTAGACTGAAGATGACCATTGACCCCCCCAGGCATACAGCTGGGACCCCATGCTTCACCATTATCTTCAGGCACCGTGTGTAATATCAGAAATATCCTTCAGGTAGTCGCCAAAAATATCCAAGACATCCTCTCCATTTACCGATGGTCAGGATCGCTCCTGTGTCACTCTGAGTGCGCTTTAGACTGCGATAAGGGAACCTTTGCTGCTCTTCTGCTTGGTTGACATTGGGATTTTTATTTGGAATTACCCCAAACCCTTACAGAACCAACCTTAAGTCAACATAAAGTTCTATAGTGAGACCTGTCACATCCATGACATCATAAAGTGGTAGGATATTGAAACAAGTTGTTGAGGGGCAGATCTCAGGGTCTACAATATGTCATATGATGAGGAGACCAGGAGTGTGGACAGATCTTGGGGTCTCCAATATACCATACAATGAAAGCATCAGGACAATGTCAGACAAAGGGGTCCCTAATATACCATACATGAGAAGATCAGGACCTCTGGGTCCTAACTATAGAGATAATGAGACCAGGACCAGGGACAACTTTGGGATCTCCATGAGAGGATCATAACTGGAAGGGAAACTTCAGGGTCTCCAGTATGCCAGACAATGCAGAAATCAGGACCTTGGGTTTCCATTTTCCCATACATGAGGGGATCAGGACCTCTGGGTCCCGAATATAGCATACAGTAAGGAGAACACACTGGGGGCAGACTTTGGGGTCTCCAATATACCATACAATGAGGAAACCAGGACCTGAGTCTCCAATACACCATACACATGAGGATCATGACCAGGGATGGACTTTGTGCTTTTCAATATACCATATATGAGAGGCTCAGTACCGGAGTCAGACCTCAGATCTCTAATATACAATAAAGGAGAGGCTCAGGACCGGAGTCAGAATTAGGGGTCTCTAATATACCATAAGGGAGAGGCTCGGCACCAGAGTCAGACCTTGGGGTCTCTAATATACAATAAAGGAGAGGTTCGGGACCGGAGTCAGACCTTGGGGTCTCTAATATACCATAAGGGAGAGGCTCTGGACCGGAGTCAGACCTTGGGGTCTCTAATATACAATAAAGGAGAGACTCGGGACCGGAGTCAGACCTTGGGGTCTCTAATATGCCATAAGGGAGAGGCTCGGGACCGGAGTCAGACTTAGGGGTCTCTAATATACCATAAGGGAGAGGCTCGGGACCAGAGTCAGACTTAGGGGTCTCTAATATACCATAAGGGAGAGGCTCGGGACCAGAGTCAGACTTAGGGGTCTCTAATATACCATAAGGGAGAGGCTCGGGACCAGAGTCAGACTTAGGGGTCTCTAATATACCATAAGGGAGAGGCTCAGGACCAGAGTCAGACTTAGGGGTCTCTAATATACCATAAGGGAGAGGCTCGGGACCAGAGTCAGACTTAGGGGTCTCTAATATACCATAAGGGAGAGGCTCGGGACCGGAGTCAGACTTAGGGGTCTCTAATATACCATAAGGGAGAGGCTCAGGACCAGAGTCAGACTTAGGGGTCTCTAATATACCATAAGGGAGAGGCTCGGGACCAGAGTCAGACTTAGGGGTCTCTAATATACCATAAGGGAGAGGCTCAGGACCAGAGTCAGACTTAGGGGTCTCTAATATGCCATAAGGGAGAGGCTCGGGACCGGAGTCAGACCTTGGGGTCTCTAATATACAATAAAGGAGAGGCTCGGGACCGGAGTCAGACCTTGGGGTCTCTAATATACAATAAAGGAGAGGCTCGGGACCGGAGTCAGACTTAGGGGTCTCTAATATACCATAAGGGAGAGGCTCGGGACCAGAGTCAGACTTAGGGGTCTCTAATATACCATAAGGGAGAGGCTTGGGACCAGAGTCAGACTTAGGGGTCTCTAATATACCATAAGGGAGAGGCTCGGGACCGGAGTCAGACTTAGGGGTCTCTAATATACAATAAAGGAGAGGCTCGGGACCGGAATCAGACCTTGGGGTCTCTAATATACCATAAGGGAGAGGCTCAGGACCAGAGTCAGACTTAGGGGTCTCTAATATACCATAAGGGAGAGGCTCGGGACCGGAGTCAGACCTTGGGGTCTCTAATATACCATAAGGGAGAGGCTCGGGACCGGAGTCAGACTTAGGGGTCTCTAATATACAATAAAGGAGAGGCTCGGGACCGGAGTCAGACTTAGGGGTCTCTAATATACCATAAGGGAGAGGCTCGGGACCGGAGTCAGACCTCGGGGTCTCCAATCTACAATTAATAACTGAAAGCAGAGACAATAAGTGGCTACCAAGCCAGAGAAAAGGGAAGAGGTGTCCCCTGGGGAGCAGACCTAATTCCTTCAGAAATCTGTCTGGAACACTCCGCTGGAAGGTGACAAAAATCTCTGCCAAAATAGCATCTCCCGTTGAGGGGAGACAGAAATACTCTGCTGAGCGGAGAGATTAACCCTTCAATCCACAGCATGAGCTCCATACACGTGGACAGGTGGAGATGCAGACGGCGTTACTGTCAGCTGCTGACCCTAGAAAGCTGTGCACAATGAGGGGCTCATGAAGAGGTTAATACTGCCAGGTTATGTAAGCGGAGACACGGGTACAGATGTGGACCTGGAATCATCCCTGAGGTCTACAGGCAGGGGCGCACTCCTATGTGCCAGCCTCCAGCAGCACGCTGTGGGATTGTGATTGCTAGCTCTGCAGATCAGTATGCCAGCGCTGCATTCCAGTATAGCGCCCTGTGAGCACATTACATAATCCACAGCTGGCATGGCCCCCTCCATGGCATCTTACCTTGGTATTGTAGGACTGGTGCTGGAGAATGGCGGTGTCTTGTACCCTGCAGTGCTCTCCCCCCAGCAGGCGCAGCTCACACACAGATCAGGAGGATGCTGTATTCTCCATGTGTTCTTTACTTAAAGCCCCCTTGTGAAACTTGCAGCTTCAAACTGACACGTGGACCCTCCCACACATGGAGGGGGGGGGGTGATGGGCCCCTGATGACATCACAAGAAAACTTTAAGCACCTCCCATGCTTGTTCTCCTGCGCACTCTGTGATGGTGATGGGGGCACTGACTTATAGCTCAATATAGAAATCCCTGCCCTCTATATATATATAGATATAAAAGCTGATTTTAGTATTCAACAGATAAGTGGGATTCCTCCATTACCGACCCTAAAACTGCTGTGTAATAAACTGCATGTACTGCCGCTGGGGGAGCCATGCCTGAGAATGATGGGGGTTATAACAATGAGGATGATGGTGCTTATAACACTACATATGGTCATAATATTTAGGCACCGGGCTGCTGTGCAGAATAGAGAGTAGGGGTGCCAGGGCAGGTGCTGCACCCAGAGTAGCAGTGCTGCAGAGACAGGGCTAGCGGAGCAGGGCAGATAGTAGGGGTGCTAAGCAGAGTATGCAGAGAGTAGGGGCAGTGGGGTAGTTCAGAAAGTAAAGTGCAAGGTAGAGAGTAGGGGTGCTGAGCATACAAGGATGCAGGGCAGAGAGTAGAAGTGCAGGGGTGAAGGGCAAAGACATGGGGTACAGGGCAGAGTAGGGAGAAGGGCAGAGAGTAAGGCTGAAGGACATAGACCAGTGATGCAGGGCAGAGTCCAGAAGTGCTGCTTTGTAGTATCCAGGGGCACATACTAGGGTACAGGTTGTAGTTTGGGGCACTTCATTCACAGTAACAATGGGGTTAAGAGCTCTGCTATATTGCATATTTTTAGGGCTCCTTTGCATGCTGGGATTGGTCTTGTTTGCTCATGGAGTTCAGGCTGCTGCACATTTCCCCTTTGTGAGCTGACAACTGCCGAGAATTAGTACAACATGACATGTCCCCGAGGGAGCAGATAATGAACTGGCTGCACTGTGGAGTGATGCTGCGAATGACCACCCTGATAATGAACATGTGCTGGGCAGTCTGTGCTCATACTGAGCACCGCCATATTGTCAGGAGACAGCAGGGGCTCCCTCACTATCACTGATGTGGTCATGGTCATTTATGTGAGATCTCTGTCTCTTACTGTCTTCAGCCCGTTCTTTTCAGTAGGGGTGAGGTCAAGCACCGTCACCACCAAACTGTATGCACAAGGACAAGGCTGAGCACCGTCACCACCAAACTGTATGCACGAGGACAAGGCCGAGCACCGTCACCACCAAACTATATGCACGAGGACAAGGCCGAGCACCGTCTCCACCAAACTGTATGCACGAGGACAAGGCCGAGCACCGTCACCACCAAACTATATGCACGAGGACAAGGCCGAGCACCGTCACCACCAAACTATATGCACGAGGACAAGGCCGAGCACCGTCTCCACCAAACTGTAAGCACGAGGACAAGGCCGAGCACCGTCACCACCAGACTGTATGCACGAGGACAAGGCCGAGCACCGTCACCACCAAACTATATGCACGAGGACAAGGCCGAGCACCGTCATCACTAAACTGTATGCACGAGGACGAGGCCGAGCACCGTCACCACCAAACTGTATGCACAAGGACAAGGCTGAGCACCGTCACCACCAAACTATATGCACGAGGACAAGGCTGAGCACCGTCACCACCAAACTATATGCACGAGGACAAGGTCGAGCACCGTCACCACTAAACTGTATGCACAAGGACAAGGCTGAGCACCGTCACCACCAAACTGTATGCACGAGGACAAGGCCGAGCACCGTCACCACCAAACTGTATGCACGAGGACAAGGCCGAGCACCGTCACCACCAAACTATATGCACGAGGACAAGGCCGAGCACCGTCTCCACCAAACTGTATGCACGAGGACAAGGCCGAGCACCGTCACCACCAAACTGTATGCACGAGGACAAGGCCGAGCACCGTCACCACCAAACTATATGTACGAGGACAAGGCCGAGCACCGTCACCACCAAACTATATGCACGAGGACAAGGTCGAGCACCGTCACCACTAAACTGTATGCACGAGGACAAGGCCGAGCACCGTCACCACCAAACTGTATGCACGAGGACAAGGCCGAGCATCGTCACCACCAAACTATATGCACGAGGACAAGGCCGAGCACCGTCACCACCAAACTGTATGCACGAGGACAAGGCCGAGCACCGTCTCCACCAAACTATATGCACGAGGACAAGGCCGAGCACCGTCATCACTAAACTGTATGCACGAGGACAAGGCCGAGCACCGTCATCACTAAACTGTATGCACGAGGACAAGGCCGAGCACCGTCACCACCAAACTATATGCACGAGGACAAGGCCGAGCACCGTCACCACCAAACTATATGCACGAGGACAAGGCCGAGCACCGTCACCACCAAACTATATGCACGAGGACAAGGCCGAGCACCGTCATCACTAAACTATATGCACGAGGACAAGGCCGAGCACCGTCATCACTAAACTGTATGCATGAGGACGAGGCCGAGCACCGTCACCACCAAACTGTATGCACAAGGACAAGGCTGAGCACCGTCACCACCAAACTGTATGCACGAGGACAAGGCCGAGCACCGTCACCACCAAACTATATGCACGAGGACAAGGCCGAGCACCGTCACCACCAAACTATATGCACGAGGACAAGGCCGAGCACCGTCACCACCAAACTGTATGCACGAGGACAAGGCCGAGCACCGTCACCACCAAACTATATGCACGAGGACAAGGCCGAGCACCGTCACCACCAAACTGTATGCACGAGGACAAGGCCGAGCACCGTCACCACCAAACTATATGCACGAGGACAAGGCCGAGCACCGTCACAACCAAACTATATGCACGAGGACAAGGCCGAGCACCGTCACCACCAAACTATATGCACGAGGACAAGGCCGAGCACCGTCACCACCAAACTGTATGCACGAGGACAAGGCCGAGCACCGTCACCACCAAACTATATGCACGAGGACAAGGCCGAGCACCGTCACCACCAAACTATATGCACGAGGACAAGGCCGAGCACCGTCTCCACCAAACTATATGCACGAGGACAAGGCCGAGCACCGTCACCACCAAACTATATGCACGAGGACAAGGCCGAGTACCGTCACAACCAAACTATATGCACGAGGACAAGGCCGAGCACCGTCACCACCAAACTGTATGCACGAGGACAAGGCCGAGCACCGTCACCACCAAACTATATGCACGAGGACAAGGCCGAGCACCGTCATCACTAAACTGTATGCACGAGAACAAGGCCGAGCACCGTCACCACCAAACTATATGCACGAGGACAAGGCCGAGCACCGTCACCACCAAACTATATGCATGAGGACAAGGCCGAGCACCGTCACCACCAAACTATATGCACGAAGACAAGGCCGAGCACCGTCTCCACCAAACTATATGCACGAAGACAAGGCCGAGCACCGTCACCACCATTTTTGGACTTATTTTGTGATCATTCACATTGACCCTGTTCCTATTTGGTTTCAATATTTCTTTTGAAGTCTGGGAGTTCACCTGAGCACCTGGAGAGACATGCTCCATGCAGATGTGCTCCTTGGGCAGACTCAGACTCAGGAGTCCTGCAAAGCAACACATGCCTCCCAACCGTCCTGGATTCAGTGGGACAGTCCTGGATTCTGGGTACTGCCCTGCTGCGATCATCAGATGAGTTGGACACCATTCAGCCCCTGCCTTTTGCTCCTGTTGTCTTAAGAATAGTAGACATGATGTGGTGACGTCACTTACATTGTACCTGAATTCTCCGGGAACAGAGATAGAAAAGAACTGCAGGGGAACAAGGTGAGGTGAGTATTAGTGGGGTGTTTTATCCAATATATTGTGGGGGCACCAGGAGGGGACAGTATATATTCTGCGGGGACACCAGGCGAGGAACATTATACTGTGGGGGCTGCAGGAGGGGGACATTATAATGTAGGAACATACTGTGTTAGGGCAACTATAGGAGTTGTATTCTGAGTAGGGGCGCAAAGAACATGGATGGATCCAAAGTGGGCGGGGCTGGAGGTGGGTCACATTTGAGGTAAGTGCACATAGCGTGCCAGCAGTGCTAACCAGTGAGCCACAGAGCTGTCCGTGTGCCCGCCTGCAGGTTCATGAGTATGGGGGACAATATAGTAGGATCTGAAGATCTAATAGCATCTGATCTTACCACTCAGCTTTCCACAGACCCTGAATGGCATAAAATGGAAATCTGCACAACAGAACAGATTAAAATGTCATTAGTCGGGTGTAGAAAGTTGAGTGACCACCCTTGTGAGGAGTGTAATGGCGGCCATTAGTGGTTGGGGGCCAGAAACGGATGAAAAGGTTATGAGGCCACAGATAAACCAGAGGTCATAGCCATGGCCCATCCCTAGGCCATGCAGCTCAGCACTGAAGCCACGTCTCTGTGCCCCCCATCATACAGGGGGTGCAGCGTAATTCCTGTCTGCACAGATTCTACAGCATATAACATGGAGCCTGCAGCATCTCCGCACTGTATATAGTCAGTTATTAGCACCGTCTGCTGTCTCTATGGAGACACCCGCACAAAGTACTGTGACAATGGATGCTCCTGTTGCCACGGAAACCAAGCACAACAAATGCGGCCACCTCAGAGCTTCTGTCAAGGTCCCCTCTTAAATAAGAAGAATAGGCAAGAGCTATTAATATGGAATTATCTGCTGCAGCAGGATCACGACAATCTGCAGCCACGATGCACAATGACAGGGGATAGCGACAGATAGCAGACTGCTAACTACGTCCCGGGGCCACGCACACTTATAGGGGGGCTGACCAATAGCAATACGGCAAAAAAAGAATCACCAATCTGTATGGTAACTAGGTGAGCTTATAGGAGCGATGACTCTCATCATCCATTGTTCTGCATCTGATGGGGGCTTCAGCTCCTGTGGTGCTCCCATCTCTCTCAACCACCCTTTGACCTGTGACCCTGCGGCCCTGATCCAGAGGAAACAGAATCCAACGTCTGATAATAACCCCCCGATTCTGGAAACCTGATAATCACCAGATTACGGATTGACCCCTGGCTGATGACTGGATCCCCATAGTGTACACAATTCAGTATGACTGCCCTCCTAAGAATCACCCATGTAAATTAGACCAAGGAGGCGCCCTATGTGTGCCCTATATGTGCGTCCACATAGCCACTGTGATGTCATCATCATGTAAAGAAATCAAATGACCTCAGCAAACACCGCCATGTCTTGTGCAGGAGCAGTAAATGCATCCCCACTAGGTGAGATGAGCCAGTCCCTCGCTGTGCCACTGGTGGCGTCTCTGCATCCTTTGATGACCTTGAGTAATAATGAGTGGTCAGAGTAGCGCCGCGCGCTCGTAGTCTCCGTCTATTTATGGCGCGAAGCCTCGGTTACTCACATCGCTATCATTCTTCTATATTATAATTGCTGAATATAAATAGATGTGACTGGTCGTTCTGCAATGAGACTATTGGCCAGATGTTATCACATGACCACAGTCACACATCGGATGGTGATCATCATTGTGCAGGATTTAGGATTGATGAATGGATTTACCTTATCAGGGGTTAATTGACCACAGAGAGGGGCAATGAGGCAGCAGGAAGGGGAAACCCACCAAAGTGACAATGCCATAAGTGCATGTGACCCTGAGTTTATTTTGCATTATAATCCAGTCATATCCAGAGCTGCAGTCACAATTCTGATTATCTAACCCAGGTTAGTTCTGTTTTGTTGTTCTAGCTCCATTGGTGTTGGTGTATGGGAGGCCTCAGTTTATAGAAGGTTGGTGTATGGGTGACCATGGCCTGTGGAGTTTGGTGGTTCATATATGGATGGTCTATCTATGTATATATATACCTTGCTGTATGAAGATTGATATATGGTCTTCCATGGTCTAGGAAGATTGGTCAATGAATGACCTTAGCTTTGGTGGATGGCTTTCCTTGGTCTTGGTCTTTCCTTGCTATAGAGATTTCCGTTATCTGTAAAAGTTGGTCTATGATTTTCATTGGTCTGTGGAGATTGGTGTATGGTTTTCCATGGTCTGTGGAGGTTGGTGCATGGTTTTCCTTGGTCTGTGGAGATTGGTGTATGGTTTTCCTTGGTCTGTGGAGGTTGGTGTATGGTTTTCCTTGGTCTGTGGAGATTGGTGTATGGTTTTCCTTGGTCTGTGGAGGTCGATGTATGGTTTTCCTTGGTCTGTGGAGATTGGTGTATGGTTTTCCTTGGTCTGTAGAGGTTAGTGTATGGTTTTCCTTGGTCTGTAGAGGTTAGTGTATGGTTTTCCTTGGTCTGTGGAGGTTGATGTATGGTTTTCCATGGTCTGTGGAGGTTGGTGCATGGTTTTCCTTGGTCTGTAGAGGTTGGTGTATGGTTTTCCTTGGTCTGTGGAGGTTGGTGTATGGTTTTCCATGGTCTATAGAGTTTGGTGTATGTTTTCCATGGTCTGTGGAGGTTGGTGCATGATTTTTCGTGGTCTGTAGATGTTGTTATATGGTCTTCACTGGTCAAGGGAGATTGGTCTGTGAATGACCTTAGCTTTGGTGGATGGTTTTCCTTGGTCTGTGGAGGTTGGTGTATGATTTTGCATGGTCTGTAGAGGTTAGTGTATGGTTTTCCTTGGTCTGTAGAGGTTAGTGTATGGTTTTCCTTGGTCTGTAGAGGTTAGTGTATGGTTTTCCTTGGTCTGTAGAGGTTAGTGTATGGTTTTCCTTGGTCTGTAGAGGTTAGTGTATGGTTTTCCTTGGTCTGTAGAGGTTAGTGTATGGTTTTCCATGGTCTGTAGAGGTTAGTGTATGGTTTTTCTTGGTCTGTAGAGGTTAGTGTATGGTTTTCCTTGGTCTGTAGAGGTTAGTGTATGGTTTTCCTTGGTCTGTAGAGGTTAGTGTATGGTTTTCCTTGGTCTGTAGAGGTTAGTGTATGGTTTTCCTTGGTCTGTAGAGGTTAGTGTATGGTTTTCCTTGGTCTGTAGAGGTTAGTGTATGGTTTTCCTTGGTCTGTAGAGGTTAGTGTATGGTTTTCCATGGTCTGTAGAGGTTAGTGTATGGTTTTCCTTGGTCTGTGGAGGTTGGTGTATGGTTTTCCTTGGTCTGTAGAGGTTGGTGTATGGTTTTCCATGGTCTGTAGAGGTTAGTGTATGGTTTTCCTTGGTCTGTGGAGGTTGGTGTATGGTTTTCCTTGGTCTGTAGAGGTTAGTGTATGGTTTTCCTTGGTCTGTAGAGGTTAGTGTATGGTTTTCTTTGGTCTGTAGAGGTTAGTGTATGATTTTGCATGGTCTGTAGAGGTTAGTGTATGATTTTCCATGGTCTGTAGAGGTTGGTGTATGGTTTTCCTTGGTCTGTGGAGGTTGGTGTATGGTTTTCCTTGGTCTGTAGAGGTTGGTGTATGGTTTTCCATGGTCTTTAGAGGTTAGTGTATGGTTTTCCTTGGTCTGTGGAGGTTGGTGTATGGTTTTCCTTGGTCTGTGGAGGTTGGTGTATGGTTTTCCATGGTCTGTAGAGGTTAGTGTATGGTTTTCCATGGTCTGTAGAGGTTGGTGTATGATTTTTCATGGTCTGTAGATATTGTTATATGGTCTTCCATTGAAGAGAAATTATTAAATATATATGTATATCCACTTGTAGTGCCATATTATCACATTAGATAATGCAATGTAATGAAGTCTTTGTGTTTTAATGTATACATGTATTCTCATACTGGGTGATTGTAACCCTATGTTTTTAAGAAATATTATATCCTGTGAGACATTCTTAGTTGGAGGTAGCCATTAGCTGATGTCAAAGGTCATCTTTGTCTAGTGAAATGTTGTGGGAAAAGGAGCTGGGAAGCTCAAGCGCCCTCTGTTGGATGTAACAAATCCTCAATTTGCTTTTGATCCACTGAGTCTTGAGAAAGCAAAAAGGATATTAACCAAGCCAGTATCACTCATCTGCATACCGCGCTGTTTTGGGATTTTGTCCCTCATCAGTGCAGAGCAGATGCTTAGTAGAGGGCAAAAAGGCAATTCAAAATTCTACAAACCTTCACTGGTGCTGTCCACAAGGAGAAAGATTCCCTTCCCTTAGTGAAATGTTGGACAGGCCTTAGAGAGGCCCCAGAGATGATAAATATCTGTCTGAGCTCATGTGTAAGCCTTTGTTTAGGAATCATACTAATGTTTATAGTGATTGATGTTAAACTTCATCCAATATGAAGTTAGAATGATGTCATAGATGGGGATTTAATTGTATAAATGAGAAGTAATTTGTGTATGTCTTTAAGATTGCAATAGAATTGCATTGCTGACTGGCCATATATTGCTTTCTTCCACCTCGAGGTGAATAAAGACTTATACTTCTTGAACATGAGGTCTAAAGTGGTATTTCCTACAACACCATGGTCAAGGGAGATTGGTCTGTGAATGATTTTAGCTTTGGTGGATGGCCTTCCTTGGTCTGTGGAGGTTGGTGGATGGCTTTTTTTCATGGTCTGTAGATGTTGGTGGATGGCTTTCCTTGGTCTGCAGAGGTTGGTGTATGATTTTCCATGGTCTATGGATGTTGGTGTATGGTTTTTCATGGTCTGTGGAGGTTCGTATATGGTTTTCCTTGGTCTGTCAAAGTTGTTGTATGATTTTCCTTGGGCTTTAGAGATTGGTGTATGGTTTTCCATGGTCTGTGGAGGTCGATGTATGGTTTTTCATGGTCTGTAGAGGTTGGTGTATGGTTTTCCATGGTCTGTGGAGGTTGGTGTATGATTTTTCATGGTCTGTAGATGTTGGTGTATGGTTTTCCATGGTCTGTGGAGGTTGGTATATGGTTTTCCATGGTCTGTGGAGGTTGGTATATGGTTTTCTATGGTCTGTGGAGGTTGGTGTATGGGTTTCCATGGTCTGTAGATGTTGGTATGTGGGTTTCCATGGTCTGTGGAGATTGGTGTATGGTTTTTCATGGTCTGTAGATGTTGGGGTATGTTTTTTATGGTCTGTGGAATTTGTGTATGGGTTTTCCATGGTCTGTGGAGGTTGGTGTATTTCTTAGGTCAATGAAGGTTAGTATATGGGTTTCCTTGGATTATGGAGGTTGGTGTGTGGTCTTTCTTGTCCTGTGGAGATTGATCTATGGATGCCCTAGTTCTTAGAGATCGGCATATGGGCTTCCTTGTTTTATGGAGCTTGATACATGGGTGACATTGGTCTCTAGGATGCCTGATGTTTGGTTGGTCTTGGTATAAGGTGTCTTACTACATAATCACTTCATTTATCATCATATTTTACACTATATGCTTTACATGGATGATGGATGTGTTTGTTACATGGGAAGCAGAGAGGACTTGAATAATGTTTTTTAGTGCATCCCACAATTGTACCAATGTTGGAGACATTGTATGACAGATTCTCCGAGCGTACTCAGTTTTCACAGCCTTCCAGTGACTGAGGGGGTTTTGGCTGCTGCAGCATACAGTTCTGTGCATCTACTATGTCACTGTCATGGTTTCCTTATGGGGGGAGACTTTATTATTAGATCCTTGCAGCCTGCAGACTCAATCATATTGAGCAATCCCAGGTACGGAGTGGCAGCATTGCTGTCACTGACACAGGTGGAGCAGTCAGAGCTAGACGGGCAGCTGCTCTCACCGCTGAGCTCCTCCTGGCTGGGATCCCATCTATCCTCCCTGCTCTATGAAACAAATGTCACAGAATCACATTCTCCAGAGATGGCCGGGGGCAAAACCAACAAAAGGGTGAAATTAGCATCTAGTGTTTGCACAGGGCTGCATCGCACCCCGACTTTGCTAATTCATGCCCAGGAGTAATGCACAGACGGCTTTCTGCAGGGCTGTGCCACTTACTGAACCCTTAACCGTTTCTGGTCATTTTCACCATCACAATGTACATTTACTTTTTACCATCTCTGCTTGCTCTCATAGTAGACAAGACAGTCTAGCAAGTTCTTGCATCAATTATGCATCATCCAACCCTGAATTTATTTTATTCCTGCACCCATTTGTTATTACAAAGACCCCCCATATCACCACCCCCTGCTGGAAATGAGAACTTTACTGTATAGTCCGCCTCAGATATCTGCAGTTTGATTCTGTGTATCAGCTTGAAGACCATAGAGAGGGGTTTGTGCTGCTGCTGTAGGTACCTTACAGAGCATACATTGTAACAGACTGCCAGCTGTGTGAGCAGGACTAGGACAGGACCTGAATGATCTAATGCACTGACAGCAACATAGCTCTAGAAGATGGTGAGGAACTAAAATACAAAGGGGGATTTCATCTTACACCAGTTTTTTGTAATATAGTCAACTAAAATAGTTGCAAGGGGCATTTTCCCACTTTAATGAAAGGGGACGTGGTCGGGGCCATCACCGGCGCCACATTCAAGAAGCTGGCATAGATTTGTGCCTAGGTGCAAGGACGCCTGGAGGAATGAAGCGCGCCCTCTGCTGGCGCAGGGGACGGAAATACCGGCGTACAATACAACACTCTTTACGAACCCCTCATGACAATGCCGGGGGCCCGGTCTGACGGGTTCTTGTCTGACGCTCTGAATCAGGGAGATCCCACCAGTGTCATCAGGTCATTATTACTGTTGGGTTCTGGATTGTGAAAATTTTGCCATAGGACATCCATTTGCTGGGTTATTAGAGTGTCCGTCAGAAAACATGGCGAGTCCAGCCTCTGGTTAGTAAGGGTTGATTAGTGGGCACAGGAGAACCACCTCCCCCACCCCCACCCCATTCCTGCATGTGATTGGGAGTGATTCGAGCAGTAGTCATGTCAGGAACATTATACGGGCTGGAGTTCCCCTTTAAAGATCCAGTGCTGTGCTGTAGCTCAGTTGCAGCAGTACTGCAGCGTTCTGCGGCCACTCGGTTTATTGCAGGAGACAGAACTGATTGATCCCATGTACGAGGTTCACGGGCCTGGACTTGTATGGCCGCCCATCTGGAGGAGACATGAGGCTGAGATCTGCGTCAGTTCTTTAGGAGAAGGGGGGTTAATTTCTTTGAGTTGAGCGGAGAGGGTCCCTGAGGTATAAGTTGTATAGCGCTTGCCTCCCCCCTCCCCCTCCCGCTCTCTTATTCTCCATCTCCCAGTGGTCCGTGTACGATTTCCTCACCTCTCTTTTTATCTGGCTTCAAACAGCCCAAGAGCTGCGCAGTTCAAAGACTTCCAGCCCCAGAGAATCTCCATGTGCTGCAGTATGCAGCCGGCGCCGTGCCGCCACATAGAGCCGTAATGAGTATGATCTCCACCGGATCGCCCCTCTGATACTGACACAAACAAGCTGGGTCCTTAAAGAGCACCCCACCGACTGCAAGGAGAGCGCCGCTGTATCCGCACGCGTTCATTATCAGCGGGCAGGTGAACTCAGGTGTCTCCATTACTGGGATATAGGATGGCGCTGCCGCTCATTATGCCGCGCAGCGTGTTCATTACATCCTGATTCATGGCTGCCGGATCCATCGTTATACACCCAGTAACGATGACAGAGCTAATGACCTCGTCTTCCCTGCACTGAGATTCCCACCGGCGCCTCTAATGAGGGAGACGAACATTGCATCACAACTAATTCTGGCTCTGGAGTAATGGCCGGAAACAGGACGGGTCCCTGGGGAAGAGGAAACGGGACAGATTAACCACTCCTGTGCTGGTAGGGGCAAGTGTCATAATGTACCAGCTTTAGGGCCTTGCCCCCTCCACTCATATGACTCATGTGAGATACGGGCCTGCACCCCACAACACTTACAATTATCGTTCAGGTCACCCCATAATAAATAGAATGAAATGACTTGGGAATCTCACCCCCTGTTATAGGCTCCACCCACTCTGGGGTGCAGGGAAGCCCCATAACAATATAACCTAATATATATAACCTGAGCCCCCACGCTCCTCCCAGTCTAGGGGGCAGGGCAGGAGGCGGTGCCTATAAATGAGGGCTCATGTGCACCCGCTACTGTCATGCTGTGTCTTGGGCTCCATCACCTGCATCTCATAGACATATCAAGGTCTCCTGCCTGTAATAAGTCCTGTCCGCTCTCGTGACCTCAGAGGTTGCGGTTTGCTGTCCTGGTCGATCATCGCTCGAATGATTGATCATCCTACATGTCCTGAGCAGCTCCTTAAAATAAAAAACACATAAAACAGTCACAGAAAGAAATAAGAGTCAGAGTGACAACACTCATCTCTATCATCTCTATCATAGCACTCATCTCTATCATCACACTTATCTCTATCATCACATTCATCTCTATCATCACTATCATCTCTATCATCACTATCATCTCTATCATCACACTCATCTCTCATCGCACTCATCTCTATCATCACTATCATCTCTATCATCACATTCATCTCTATCATCACACTCATCTCTCATCGCACTCATCTCTATCATCACACTTATCTCTATCATCACACTTATCTCTATCATCACTATCATCTCTATCATCACATTCATCTCTATCATCACACTCATCTCTATCATCGCACTCATCTCTATCATCTCACTGATCTCTATCATCTCACTCATCTCTATCATCTCACTGATCTCTATCATCTCACTCATCTCTATCATCACATTCATCTCTATCATCACATTCATCTCTATCATCTCACTCATCTCTATCATCGCACTCATCTCTATCATCACACTCATCTCTCATCGCACTCATCTCTATCATCACACTTATCTCTATCATCACTATCATCTCTATCATCACATTCATCTCTATCATCACACTCATCTCTATCATCGCACTCATCTCTATCATCTCACTGATCTCTATCATCTCACTCATCTCTATCATCGCACTCATCTCTATCATCACACTCATCTCTATCATCACATTCATCTCTATCATCACATTCATCTCTATCATCTCACTCATCTCTATCATCACACTCATCTCTATCATCGCACTCATCTCTATCATCGCACTCATCTCTATCATCACACTCATCTCTATCATCTCTATCATCACATTCATCTCTATCATCGCACTCATCTCTATCATCACACTCATCTCTATCATCACATTCATCTCTATCATCTCACTCATCTCTATCATCTCACTCATCTCTCATCGCACTCATCTCTATCATCACACTCTTCTCTATCATCTCACTCATCTCTATCATCTCACTCATCTCTATCATCTCACTCATCTCTCATCGCACTCATCTCTATCATCACATTCATCTCTATCATCTCACTCAGCTCACTCATCTCTATCATCTCACTCATCTCTATCATCTCACTCATCTTTCATCGCACTCATCTCTATCATCTCACTCATCTCTCATCGCACTCATCTCTATCATCACACTCATCTCTATCATCGCACTCATCTCTATCATCACACTCATCTCTATCATCTCTATCATCTCACTCATCTTTCATCGCACTCATCTCTATCATCTCACTCATCTCTCATCGCACTCATCTCTATCATCACACTCATCTCTATCATCGCACTCATCTCTATCATCGCACTCATCTCTATCATCACACTCATCTCTATCATCGCACTCATCTCTATCATCTCACTCATCTCTATCATCTCTATCATCGCACTCATCACTATCATCACACTCATCTCTATCATCGCACTCATCTCTATCATCGCACTCATCTCTATCATCTCACTCATCTCTATCATCTCTATCATCGCACTCATCTCTATCATCACACTCATCTCTATCATCGCACTCATCTCTATCATCACTATCATCTCTATCATCACACTCATCTCTATCATCGCACTCATCTCTATCATCGCATTTATCACTATCATTACACTTATCTCTATCATTATACTTATTGCTATTTATTCTGACATGTCTCATCAGATCACACAACTTTCCCATTTTCTGTCCCTTGTGCTGCTCCCTGTCCTGAGCCTTTGGGTAAATGTAGAATGTGTATGAGGCTCCTGCGCTCCTCCGGGCGACTCCGCAGTGTAAACACGGCGCAGGCACTTTGTGTAACATTCCCCTCAGGATCGCCTCTTCCCTCCGAGTTTGTATGGCAATCATTTTGTGTGATCTGAATAATTTAAGAGCTTTGCAAATGTTTTCACTAATTGAGATTTGTGAGTTCATTTAACCTGCGGGAAGGAACGAGGAGGATTCAGCTGGAAGGGGCAACGAGCAGGGCGACGTCCCGGTGATATGCGGGGTGAGAGTGTGAGTGCTGGCGCAGCTGCTTCTATGCCCATTATATGCATTTATTGCCATGAAGGGTCACATGTCCCTGCTGATCCCATGGACAGGGGCAATACCTGGGCTAGCTTCAGGGGCAATGGCTGATAATAGCCCCTGCCCGTATCAGCAGGGAAACTCTCCTGGCCACTGTGTATGAACATGATGGTGGTGGCGGCCCCTGTGACTACAGGGCCCCCCTGCAGCAGTACACATGGTGGACGGTGACATTATTATGAGCCCTGTACAATCAGGTGCCATATCTATGAAGATCTCCTGCCCTAGAAGGAACGATTCCTTGCAATAGGCCACTTCAAGCGTTTTAGTGTCCTCTGGTGTCAGCCATGTTGTGCAGATATGAAGTGTTAGGATCTCATCGTTATCTGCATTGTACTAAAATGATCGTCTCCAGCCAATAGAAATTTGTTCCTGCAGTCGTAAGAGGCGGAGACTTGGTGATTGCAGTGATTAACAGAAATGATCAGCAGCGGCCAATCAGATTTGGAGGTGTCTATCCCTTTAATGAGCAGCATCCTAGTGATGGTAAATGTCAGGATGTCGGTGGGATTATTGGGGTAGATGTGATAGACATTATGGTGGACTGGTCAGACTGGAGGGGTCTGCGCTCATACGTGCGCCTTGTAGTCGTACCTTACTGTGCTTTACGTTTTTGGTGGTCACATGTTTGACGAGCGCAGATAATCAGCCGTTCACGCCATTCCGTGCACAGACACGCAGCAGCAGATTTTACGGATCTCCGTGTTCCTCTGTTAATGAATTATGTTTGTTTAAAGTGCTTTTGGCCGTTGCCATGACAACCCATCCACCGCGGACCGGCCCGCAGACAAACGCAGAAGCATCATTAACCCTTCAGCTGCCAGAAAGACATGGAGCAGCGGACAGGAGAAGAGCGCAGCTCCGGGGGAATGGTCAGAAGATGCTGAAGGTTAATCAATTATTTACTGGATTTCCTGAGAATGTAAAGACAAAAAATGGAAAGAAAAAAAGGAGAAAGATCTCCAATAAATAGTGAATAAAGGGACTTTAGGCAGCTCAGAGCAATATATAAGAGATAGATAGAAAGATAGATATGAGCTAGATAGATAGATAGATAGATAGATAGTTATGAGATAGATAGTTATGAGATAGATAGATAGATAGATAGATAGATAGATAGATAGATAGATAGATAGATATGAGATAGATAGATACAGTGGGGAAAAAAAGTATTTAGTCAGCCCCCAATTGTACAAGTTCTCCCACTTATAAAGATGAGGCCGGCCTGTAATTGTCATCATAGGTAGACCTCAACTATGAGAGACAAAATGAGAAAACTAATCCAGAAAATCACATTGTTAAAGAATTTATTTGCAAATTATGGTGGAAAATAAGTATTTGGTCACCTACAAATAAGCAAGATTTCTGTCTCTCCCAGCCCTGTAACTTCTCCTTTAAGAGGCTCCTCTGTCCTCCACTCATTACCTGTAGTAATGGCTCCTGTGTGACATTGTTATCAGTATAAAAGACTCCTGTCCACAACCTCAGTCACACTCCAAACTCCACTATGGTGAAGACCAAAGAGCTGTGGAAGGACCAGAAACAAAATGGTAGCCCTGCACCAGGCTGGGAAGACTGAATCTGCAATAGGCAAGCAGCTTGGTGTGAAGAAATCACCTGTGGGGGCAATAATTAGAAAATGGAAGACATACAAGACCACTGATAATCTCCCTCCATCAGGGGCTCCACGCAAGGTCTCACCCCGTGGGGTCAAAGTGATCACAAGAACGGTGAGCAAAAATCCCAGAACCCCACGGGGGGACCTAGTGAGAGACCTGCAGAAAGCTGGGACTAACGTAACAAAGGCTACCGTCAGTAACACACTACGCCGCCAGGGACTCAGATCCTGCAGTGCCAGACGTGTCCCCCTGCTTAAGCCAGTACATATCCGGGCCCATCTGAAGTTTGCTAGAGAGCATTTGGATGTTCCAGAAGAGTATTGGGAGAATGTCATATGGTCAGATGAAACCAAAGTAGAACTGTTTGGTAGAAACATAACTCATGGTGTTTGGAGGAGAGTGAATGCGGAGTTGTATCCAGAGAACACCATACCTACTGTGAAGCATGGGGGGGCAACATCATGTATGGGGCTGTTTCTCTGCAAAGGGACCAGGACGACTGATCCGTGTACATGAAAGAATGAATGGGGCCATGTATGGGGAGATTGTGAGTGCAAACCTCCTTCCATCAGCAAGGGCATTGAAGATGAAACGTGGCTGGGTCTTTCAGCATGACAATGATCCCAAGCACACCGCCAGGACAACGAAGGAGCGGCTTCGTAAGAAGCATTTCAAGGTCCTGGAGTGGCCTAGCCAGTCTCCAGATCTCAGCCCCATAGAAAACCTTTGGAGGGAGTTGAAAGTCCGTGTTGCCCAGCGACAGCCCCAAAACATCCCTGCTCTAGAGGAGATCTGCATGGAGGAATGGGCCGACATACCAGCAACAGTGTGTGCCAACCTTGTGAAGACTTACAGGAAACGTTTCACCTCTGTCATTGCCAACAAAGGAGATAGAACAAAGGATTGAGATGAACTTTTGTTATTGACCAAATACTTATTTCCCACCATAATTTGCAAATAAATTCTTTAAAAATCAGACAATGTGATTTTCTGGATTAGTTTTCTCATTTTGTCTCTCATAGTTGAGGTCTACCTATGATGACAATTACAGGCCGGCCTCATCTTTATAAGTGGCAGAACTTGCACAATTGGGGGCTGACTAAATACTTTTTTCCCTACTGTAGATAGATAGACATGAGATTACATTCTCTCTCTATCATCCTCTTTATTATCCTCTTTACTCATCATCCTTTTTCTATAATTTTCTTCCCCACAATCCTCTCTCTATCATCCTCTCTCTATCATCCTCTCTCTATCATCCTCTCTTCCACCATCATCATGTCCGTATCATCATCTTCATCCATCATCTTCATCCTATCTCTATCATCCTCTTTTCCACATCATTCTTTCTGTATCATCTTTTTCTATCATCTTCTTCCTCCATTATCTTCTCTCTGTCATCCTCTTCCTCCATCATCCTCTTTCTCTCTCATCCTCTTCCTTCCTCCTCCTGTCTCTATCATCCGCTCCCCATCATTTTATCTTGCTGCTTTCCATCTCTCTCCATCGTATTCTCTTTGCTCCCTCCATATATCTTCCCCTCCTCTTCACCTCTACAACTTATCCCCGTCAACATGGTAGTGTTAACCCTTGCAGTTCCTGCCAGCTGTGCTTGTCGTGGTTGTTGTATTGAGGTGCAGGGTGGATGGCATGTGGTGGGTTAATGGGCACAGCGCCGGGGGGTAGCGCTTCTCTATTCTCTCTGTGGCCTTCACATTATGAATGTCGATTTTTCTGCAGGAATCCGTGTATTGTGTGTGCGGAGTGGAGTCTACACATCATGTTGTCATATGAATGTTCCCAGGTCAGAGCCCCTAAATGTGAGCCCTCTGTCACCCCAAAGAGTGGCCAGCGAGATCCTGCGATCCCCAGGACATATGGGGTGTGCGCCCTCCTGCTCATATACACGAATCTCTGGCAGGATCCGCTCCTCTGCTGACACAGCACCTTCTTAAGGCAGCGCCAGCCGCGCCACCCTGGATGCCAGGTCACATGACCGCGAGGTGCAGCTGCTGGCTGATACCGTGTTAGGAAACCATGCCGCTGGCTGCTAACAGATAACAATAGTCTGTCAGTCTGGTACTTGGTGATGTGCGGGGTATGGCTTAGGTCACCATACAACTGATGCTAAAATCCGTTTGCACTAGCGATACCTGAGCGGTCGCGCCCTCCTAGTACCCGTGTATGAGAATGGCTAATCCCATGGTCACTGCCCTCACTGAGCAGGTGCCCACTGGGTCCTGTATAATCCGGAGTCTCATGGTCTCAAATGGATGAGGAACTACAAGTCCCAGCTTGGCCTGTCTGATGAAGGTCACATGGTGATACATTTAACTGTTGCTATATGATGTGCCAGACGCCACATTTGGTGGATCTCTTTGTAGACTTCGGTGGCAGAAGTGAGGACAGGAGAGACTTCTATATGGGGGATTGTTTGCTTGTTACTGGCCCTTTAATAAGCCCGTGAAGGATTATTTCCCCATTGGCAGCGATCCGGCCCAGCACTGGCATCAGTGGCTCTCCAGGTGCAGTGCCGGCCGCTTCTCGCTCGTATTCACATGCACATGCATGCCACATCTAGGGCCCTGCTGCACAGACACACTGCCAGGCGGCCTCGCTGTGTGAGTGGGTGACGCCAGCTTCAGAGGAAGGTCCCGATGAACTGAGCAAAATGTTCCTCTCAGGGCTGAACATAAACATGTTTGTGCCGCTTTTCTCCCAATGCAGCAGATGTGCCAGTTTGGAGAAGGGGAAGTGCGTAGGAGCGGAGGACGGAAAGATCCGGAGCATTGGCACTGAATGGGTTAAAACCCATGTTGTCATTATTCTGTTGTAGAGTCGGGGAGAATCCTCGTATGTGGAGATCAGCGGCCACTGACTGACACCCCAACACCAGGGTCCAGGGGGTGCCCCCCACTGGACAGCGCCAGATTTATGTACATGGCTGAAATAGTTTAAGGGCTCTGGTCTGCGGTTTATAGTCATTTAGGAAGTGTAACAGCCAGGGGTGTAGAAGTTTGGGGATAGCCCAGGGCTTCTGGTCCAGAGACTGGATATGTGACCTGCAGGGTGGGGATGGGAGGTGAGTGCGGGTTACACCAGCTGGAGGTATCACACATGGGGCCCTGCAGTAATATCTGCTGTTGCGTTGCCTTCATCCCCCCTCCCGCCATCCTTCCCACCACCATGCTTGCAATGGGTTTGTGATGCAGGAGACGTTTGTGCTGAGGTGGACAAAATGCAGGTCATTGGGCAAACGCTGACCCAGCAGAACCTGATAATACACAACCCCCTGGAGGAGGCCAAAGAGGAGATGGAGACCACCCCGGGGAGCACACTGCACATGGCAGCAAGAACCTGCAGGACCAGAGATTAATCTGTATAACAGGAGACCCCGAGCCATAGCAGGATGTAGATAAATGACTTACTAGGGAGGTGAAGTGCCAAGTAAGTAAAATATTTAAAGGGATAACAACACTAAACTCCACCACTAATATAAGAGGAGGACTGATATCAGTCATATATGATGTAAATGTATATAGAGGTTATATCAGTACTGGAGTGTTATAAGAGGAGGACTGATATCAGTCACATATGATGTAAATGTCTCTGCTAAGGTTATATCAGTACTGTAGTGTTATAAGAGGAGGACTGATATCAGTCACATATGATGTAAGTGTCTCTGGAGGTTATATCAGTACTGGAGTGTTATAAGAGGAGGACTGATATCAGTCACATATGATGTAAATGTCTCTGAGGTTATATCAGTACTGGAGTGTTATAAGAGGACTGATATCAGTCATATATGATGTAAGTGTCTCTGAGGTTATATCAGTACTGGAGTGTTATAAGAGGAGGACTGATATCAGTCATATATGATGTAAATGTCTATGAGGTTATATCAGTACTGGAGTGTTATAAAAGGACTGATATCAGTCATATATGATGTACATGTCTCTGGAGGATATATCAGTGCTGGAGTGTTATAAGAGGAGGACTGATATCAGTCACATATGATGTAAGTGTCTCTGAGGTTATATCAGTACTGGAGTGTTATAAGAGGAGGAATGATATCAGTCACATATGATGTAAATGTCTCTGGAGGTTATATCAGTGCTGGAGTGTTATAAGAGGAGGACTGATATCAGTCACATATGATGTAAATGTCTCCGGAGGTTATATCAGTATTGGAGTGTTATAAGAGGAGGACTGATATCAGTCATATATGATGTAAATGTCTCTGCTAAGGTTATATCAGTACTGTAGTGTTATAAGAGGAGGACTGATATCAGTCACATATGATGTAAATGTCTCTGAGGTTATATCAGTACTGGAGTGTTATAAGAGGACTGACATCAGTCATATATGATGTAAATGTCTCCGGAGGTTATATCAGTACTGGAGTGTTATAAGAGGAGGACTGATATCAGTCACATATGATGTAAATGTCTCTGGAGGTTATATCAGTGCTGGAGTGTTATAAGAGGAGGACTGATATCAGTCATATATGATGTAAATGTCTCTGCTAAGGTTATATCAGTACTGGAGTGTTATAAGAGGAGGACTGATATCAGTCATATATGATGTAAATGTCTCTGAGGTTATATCAGTACTGGAGTGTTATAAAAGGACTGATATCAGTCATATATGATGTACATGTCTCTGGAGGATATATCAGTGCTGGAGTGTTATAAGAGGAGGACTGATATCAGTCACATATGATGTAAGTGTCTCTGAGGTTATATCAGTACTGGAGTGTTATAAGAGGAGGACTGATATCAGTCACATATGATGTAAATGTCTCCGGAGGTTATATCAGTACTGGAGTGTTATAAGAGGAGGACTGATATCAGTCATATATGATGTAAATGTCTCTGCTAAGGTTATATCAGTACTGGAGTGTTATAAGAGGAGGACTGATATCAGTCATATATGATGTAAATGTTTATGAGGTTATATCAGTACTGGAGTGTTATAAAAGGACTGATATCAGTCATATATGATGTAAATGTTTATGAGGTTATATCAGTACTGGAGTGTTATAAAAGGACTGATATCAGTCATATATGATGTACATGTCTCTGGAGGATATATCAGTGCTGGAGTGTTATAAGAGGAGGACTGATATCAGTCACATATGATGTAAGTGTCTCTGAGGTTATATCAGTACTGGAGTGTTATAAGAGGAGGAATGATATCAGTCACATATGATGTAAATGTCTCTGGAGGTTATATCAGTGCTGGAGTGTTATAAGAGGAGGACTGATATCAGTCATATATGATGTAAATGTCTATGAGGTTATATCAGTACTGGAGTGTTATAAGAGGAGGACTGATATCAGTCATATATGATGTAAATGTCTCTGCTAAGGTTATATCAGTACTGTAGTGTTATAAGAGGAGGACTGATATCAGTCACATATGATGTAAATGTCTCTGAGGTTATATCAGTACTGGAGTGTTATAAGAGGACTGACATCAGTCATATATGATGTAAATGTCTCCGGAGGTTATATCAGTACTGGAGTGTTATAAGAGGAGGACTGATATCAGTCACATATGATGTAAATGTCTCTGGAGGTTATATCAGTGCTGGAGTGTTATAAGAGGAGGACTGATATCAGTCATATATGATGTAAATGTCTCTGCTAAGGTTATATCAGTACTGTAGTGTTATAAGAGGAGGACTGATATCAGTCACATATGATGTAAGTGTCTCTGGAGGTTATATCAGTACTGGAGTGTTATAAGAGGAGGACTGATATCAGTCACATATGATGTAAATGTCTCTGAGGTTATATCAGTACTGGAGTGTTATAAGAGGACTGATATCAGTCATATATGATGTAAGTGTCTCTGAGGTTATATCAGTACTGGAGTGTTATAAGAGGAGGACTGATATCAGTCATATATGATGTAAATGTCTATGAGGTTATATCAGTACTGGAGTGTTATAAAAGGACTGATATCAGTCATATATGATGTACATGTCTCTGGAGGATATATCAGTGCTGGAGTGTTATAAGAGGAGGACTGATATCAGTCACATATGATGTAAGTGTCTCTGAGGTTATATCAGTACTGGAGTGTTATAAGAGGAGGACTGATATCAGTCACATATGATGTAAATGTCTCCAGAGGTTATATCAGTATTGGAGTGTTATAAGAGGAGGACTGATATCAGTCACATATGATGTAAATGTCTCCAGAGGTTATATCAGTATTGGAGTGTTATAAGAGGAGGACTGATATCAGTCATATATGATGTAAATGTTTATGAGGTTATATCAGTACTGGAGTGTTATAAAAGGACTGATATCAGTCATATATGATGTAAATGTTTATGAGGTTATATCAGTACTGGAGTGTTATAAAAGGACTGATATCAGTCATATATGATGTACATGTCTCTGGAGGATATATCAGTGCTGGAGTGTTATAAGAGGAGGACTGATATCAGTCACATATGATGTAAGTGTCTCTGAGGTTATATCAGTACTGGAGTGTTATAAGAGGAGGAATGATATCAGTCACATATGATGTAAATGTCTCTGGAGGTTATATCAGTGCTGGAGTGTTATAAGAGGAGGACTGATATCAGTCATATATGATGTAAATGTCTATGAGGTTATATCAGTACTGGAGTGTTATAAGAGGAGGACTGATATCAGTCATATATGATGTAAATGTCTCTGCTAAGGTTATATCAGTACTGAAGTGTTATAAGAGGAGGACTGATATCAGTCACATATGATGTAAATGTCTCTGAGGTTATATCAGTACTGGAGTGTTATAAGAGGACTGACATCAGTCATATATGATGTAAATGTCTCCGGAGGTTATATCAGTACTGGAGTGTTATAAGAGGAGGACTGATATCAGTCACATATGATGTAAATGTCTCTGGAGGTTATATCAGTGCTGGAGTGTTATAAGAGGAGGACTGATATCAGTCATATATGATGTAAATGTCTCTGCTAAGGTTATATCAGTACTGGAGTGTTATAAGAGGAGGACTGATATCAGTCATATATGATGTAAATGTCTCTGAGGTTATATCAGTACTGGAGTGTTATAAAAGGACTGATATCAGTCATATATGATGTACATGTCTCTGGAGGATATATCAGTGCTGGAGTGTTATAAGAGGAGGACTGATATCAGTCACATATGATGTAAGTGTCTCTGAGGTTATATCAGTACTGGAGTGTTATAAGAGGAGGACTGATATCAGTCACATATGATGTAAATGTCTCCGGAGGTTATATCAGTACTGGAGTGTTATAAGAGGAGGACTGATATCAGTCATATATGATGTAAATGTCTCTGCTAAGGTTATATCAGTACTGGAGTGTTATAAGAGGAGGACTGATATCAGTCATATATGATGTAAGTGACTCTGGAGGTTATATCAGTGCTGGAGTGTTATAAGAGGAGGACTGATATCAGTCATATATGATGTAAATGTTTATGAGGTTATATCAGTACTGGAGTGTTATAAAAGGACTGATATCAGTCATATATGATGTACATGTCTCTGGAGGATATATCAGTGCTGGAGTGTTATAAGAGGAGGACTGATATCAGTCACATATGATGTAAGTGTCTCTGAGGTTATATCAGTACTGGAGTGTTATAAGAGGAGGAATGATATCAGTCACATATGATGTAAATGTCTCTGGAGGTTATATCAGTGCTGGAGTGTTATAAGAGGAGGACTGATATCAGTCATATATGATGTAAATGTCTATGAGGTTATATCAGTACTGGAGTGTTATAAGAGGAGGACTGATATCAGTCATATATGATGTAAATGTCTCTGCTAAGGTTATATCAGTACTGGAGTGTTATAAGAGGAGGACTGATATCAGTCATATATGATGTAAGTGACTCTGGAGGTTATATCAGTGCTGGAGTGTTATAAGAGGAGGACTGATATCAGTCATATATGATGTAAATGTTTATGAGGTTATATCAGTACTGGAGTGTTATAAAAGGACTGATATCAGTCATATATGATGTACATGTCTCTGGAGGATATATCAGTGCTGGAGTGTTATAAGAGGAGGACTGATATCAGTCACATATGATGTAAGTGTCTCTGAGGTTATATCAGTACTGGAGTGTTATAAGAGGAGGACTGATATCAGTCACATATGATGTAAATGTCTCCGGAGGTTATATCAGTACTGGAGTGTTATAAGAGGAGGACTGATATCAGTCATATATGATGTAAATGTCTCTGCTAAGGTTATATCAGTACTGGAGTGTTATAAGAGGAGGACTGATATCAGTCATATATGATGTAAATGTCTCTGAGGTTATATCAGTACTGGAGTGTTATAAAAGGACTGATATCAGTCATATATGATGTACATGTCTCTGGAGGATATATCAGTGCTGGAGTGTTATAAGAGGAGGACTGATAGTCACATATGATGTAAGTGTCTCTGGAGGTTATATCAGTACTGGAGTGTTATAGGAGGAGGACTGATATCAGTCACATATGATGTAAGTGTCTCTGGAGGTTATATCAGTGCTGGAGTATTATAAGAGGAGGACTGATATCAGTCACATATGATGTAAGTGTCTCTGAGGTTATATCAGTGCTGGAGTGTTATAAGAGGAGGACTGATATCAGTCACATATGATGTAAGTGTCTCTGAGGTTATATCAGTACTGGAGTGTTATAAGAGGAGGACTGATATCAGTCACATATGATGTAAGTGTCTCTGGAGGTTATATCAGTGCTGGAGTGTTATAAGAGGAGGACTGATATCAGTCACATATGATGTAAGTGTCTCCGGAGGTTATATCAGTACTGGAGTGTTATAAGAGGAGGACTGATATCAGTCACATATGATGTAAGTGTCTCTGGAGGTTATATCAGTACTGGAGTATTATAAGAGGAGGACTGAGATCAGTCACATATGATGTAAATGTCTCTGGAGGTTATATCAGTACTGGAGTGTTATAAGAGGAGGACTGATATCAGTCATATATGATGTAAATGTCTCTGAGGTTATATCAGTACTGGAGTGTTATAAGAGGACTGATATCAATCATATATGATGTACATGTCTCTGGAGGATATATCAGTGCTGGAGTGTTATAAGAGGAGGACTGATATCAGTCACATATGATGTAAGTGTCTCTGGAGGTTATATCAGTACTGGAGTGTTATAGGAGGAGGACTGATATCAGTCACATATGATGTAAGTGTCTCTGAGGTTATATCAGTGCTGGAGTGTTATAAGAGGAGGACTGATATCAGTCACATATGATGTAAGTGTCTCTGAAGTTATATCAGTGCTGGAGTGTTATAAGAGGAGGACTGATATCAGTCACATATGATGTAAGTGTCTCTGGAGGTTATATCAGTGCTGGAGTATTACTGTATAAGAGGAGGACTGATATCAGTCACATATGATGTAAGTGTCTCTGGAGGTTATATCAGTGCTGGAGTATTACTGTATAAGAGGAGGACTGATATCAGTCACATATGATGTAAGTGTCTCTGGAGGTTATATCAGTACTGGAGTATTATAAGAGGAGGACTGATATCAGTCACATATGATGTAAGTGTCTCTGGAGGTTATATCAGTGCTGGAGTGTTATAAGAGGAGGACTGATATCAGTCACATATGATGTAAGTGTCTCTGGAGGTTATATCAGTACTGGAGTGTTATAAGAGGAGGACTGATATCAGTCACATATGATGTAAGTGTCTCTGGAGGTTATATCAGTACTGGAGTATTATAAGAGAAGGACTGATATCAGTCACATATGATGTAAGTGTCTCTGGAGGTTATATCAGTGCTGGAGTGTTATAAGAGGAGGACTGATATCAGTCATATATGATGTAAATGTCTCTGGAGGTTATATCAGTACTGGAGTGTTATAAGAGGAGGACTGATATCAGTCACATATGATGTAAGTGTCTCTGGAGGTTATATCAGTACTGGAGTGTTATAAGAGGAGGACTGATATCAGTCACATATGATGTAAGTGTCTCTGGAGGTTATATCAGTACTGGAGTGTTATAAGAGGAGGACTGATATCAGTCACATATGATGTAAATGTCTCTGAGGTTATATCAGTACTGGAGTGTTATAAGAGGACTGATATCAGTCATATATGATGTAAGTGTCTCTGAGGTTATATCAGTACTGGAGTGTTATAAGAGGAGGACTGATATCAGTCATATATGATGTAAATGTCTATGAGGTTATATCAGTACTGGAGTGTTATAAAAGGACTGATATCAGTCATATATGATGTACATGTCTCTGGAGGATATATCAGTGCTGGAGTGTTATAAGAGGAGGACTGATATCAGTCACATATGATGTAAGTGTCTCTGAGGTTATATCAGTACTGGAGTGTTATAAGAGGAGGACTGATATCAGTCACATATGATGTAAATGTCTCCGGAGGTTATATCAGTATTGGAGTGTTATAAGAGGAGGACTGATATCAGTCATATATGATGTAAATGTCTCTGCTAAGGTTATATCAGTACTGTAGTGTTATAAGAGGAGGACTGATATCAGTCACATATGATGTAAATGTCTCTGAGGTTATATCAGTACTGGAGTGTTATAAGAGGACTGACATCAGTCATATATGATGTAAATGTCTCCGGAGGTTATATCAGTACTGGAGTGTTATAAGAGGAGGACTGATATCAGTCACATATGATGTAAATGTCTCTGGAGGTTATATCAGTGCTGGAGTGTTATAAGAGGAGGACTGATATCAGTCATATATGATGTAAATGTCTCTGCTAAGGTTATATCAGTACTGGAGTGTTATAAGAGGAGGACTGATATCAGTCATATATGATGTAAATGTCTCTGAGGTTATATCAGTACTGGAGTGTTATAAAAGGACTGATATCAGTCATATATGATGTACATGTCTCTGGAGGATATATCAGTGCTGGAGTGTTATAAGAGGAGGACTGATATCAGTCACATATGATGTAAGTGTCTCTGAGGTTATATCAGTACTGGAGTGTTATAAGAGGAGGACTGATATCAGTCACATATGATGTAAATGTCTCCGGAGGTTATATCAGTACTGGAGTGTTATAAGAGGAGGACTGATATCAGTCATATATGATGTAAATGTCTCTGCTAAGGTTATATCAGTACTGGAGTGTTATAAGAGGAGGACTGATATCAGTCATATATGATGTAAATGTTTATGAGGTTATATCAGTACTGGAGTGTTATAAAAGGACTGATATCAGTCATATATGATGTAAATGTTTATGAGGTTATATCAGTACTGGAGTGTTATAAAAGGACTGATATCAGTCATATATGATGTACATGTCTCTGGAGGATATATCAGTGCTGGAGTGTTATAAGAGGAGGACTGATATCAGTCACATATGATGTAAGTGTCTCTGAGGTTATATCAGTACTGGAGTGTTATAAGAGGAGGAATGATATCAGTCACATATGATGTAAATGTCTCTGGAGGTTATATCAGTGCTGGAGTGTTATAAGAGGAGGACTGATATCAGTCATATATGATGTATATGTCTATGAGGTTATATCAGTACTGGAGTGTTATAAGAGGAGGACTGATATCAGTCATATATGATGTAAATGTCTCTGCTAAGGTTATATCAGTACTGTAGTGTTATAAGAGGAGGACTGATATCAGTCACATATGATGTAAATGTCTCTGAGGTTATATCAGTACTGGAGTGTTATAAGAGGACTGACATCAGTCATATATGATGTAAATGTCTCCGGAGGTTATATCAGTACTGGAGTGTTATAAGAGGAGGACTGATATCAGTCACATATGATGTAAATGTCTCTGGAGGTTATATCAGTGCTGGAGTGTTATAAGAGGAGGACTGATATCAGTCATATATGATGTAAATGTCTCTGCTAAGGTTATATCAGTACTGGAGTGTTATAAGAGGAGGACTGATATCAGTCATATATGATGTAAATGTCTCTGAGGTTATATCAGTACTGGAGTGTTATAAAAGGACTGATATCAGTCATATATGATGTACATGTCTCTGGAGGATATATCAGTGCTGGAGTGTTATAAGAGGAGGACTGATATCAGTCACATATGATGTAAGTGTCTCTGAGGTTATATCAGTACTGGAGTGTTATAAGAGGAGGACTGATATCAGTCACATATGATGTAAATGTCTCCGGAGGTTATATCAGTACTGGAGTGTTATAAGAGGAGGACTGATATCAGTCATATATGATGTAAATGTCTCTGCTAAGGTTATATCAGTACTGGAGTGTTATAAGAGGAGGACTGATATCAGTCATATATGATGTAAGTGACTCTGGAGGTTATATCAGTGCTGGAGTGTTATAAGAGGAGGACTGATATCAGTCATATATGATGTAAATGTTTATGAGGTTATATCAGTACTGGAGTGTTATAAAAGGACTGATATCAGTCATATATGATGTACATGTCTCTGGAGGATATATCAGTGCTGGAGTGTTATAAGAGGAGGACTGATATCAGTCACATATGATGTAAGTGTCTCTGAGGTTATATCAGTACTGGAGTGTTATAAGAGGAGGAATGATATCAGTCACATATGATGTAAATGTCTCTGGAGGTTATATCAGTGCTGGAGTGTTATAAGAGGAGGACTGATATCAGTCATATATGATGTAAATGTCTATGAGGTTATATCAGTACTGGAGTGTTATAAGAGGAGGACTGATATCAGTCATATATGATGTAAATGTCTCTGCTAAGGTTATATCAGTACTGGAGTGTTATAAGAGGAGGACTGATATCAGTCATATATGATGTAAGTGACTCTGGAGGTTATATCAGTGCTGGAGTGTTATAAGAGGAGGACTGATATCAGTCATATATGATGTAAATGTTTATGAGGTTATATCAGTACTGGAGTGTTATAAAAGGACTGATATCAGTCATATATGATGTACATGTCTCTGGAGGATATATCAGTGCTGGAGTGTTATAAGAGGAGGACTGATATCAGTCACATATGATGTAAGTGTCTCTGAGGTTATATCAGTACTGGAGTGTTATAAGAGGAGGACTGATATCAGTCACATATGATGTAAATGTCTCCGGAGGTTATATCAGTACTGGAGTGTTATAAGAGGAGGACTGATATCAGTCATATATGATGTAAATGTCTCTGCTAAGGTTATATCAGTACTGGAGTGTTATAAGAGGAGGACTGATATCAGTCATATATGATGTAAATGTCTCTGAGGTTATATCAGTACTGGAGTGTTATAAAAGGACTGATATCAGTCATATATGATGTACATGTCTCTGGAGGATATATCAGTGCTGGAGTGTTATAAGAGGAGGACTGATAGTCACATATGATGTAAGTGTCTCTGGAGGTTATATCAGTACTGGAGTGTTATAGGAGGAGGACTGATATCAGTCACATATGATGTAAGTGTCTCTGGAGGTTATATCAGTGCTGGAGTATTATAAGAGGAGGACTGATATCAGTCACATATGATGTAAATGTCTCTAGAGGTTATATCAGTGCTGGAGTGTTATAAGAGGAGGACTGATATCAGTCACATATGATGTAAGTGTCTCTGAGGTTATATCAGTGCTGGAGTGTTATAAGAGGAGGACTGATATCAGTCACATATGATGTAAGTGTCTCTGAGGTTATATCAGTACTGGAGTGTTATAAGAGGAGGACTGATATCAGTCACATATGATGTAAGTGTCTCTGGAGGTTATATCAGTGCTGGAGTGTTATAAGAGGAGGACTGATATCAGTCACATATGATGTAAGTGTCTCCGGAGGTTATATCAGTACTGGAGTGTTATAAGAGGAGGACTGATATCAGTCACATATGATGTAAGTGTCTCTGGAGGTTATATCAGTACTGGAGTATTATAAGAGGAGGACTGAGATCAGTCACATATGATGTAAATGTCTCTGGAGGTTATATCAGTACTGGAGTGTTATAAGAGGAGGACTGATATCAGTCATATATGATGTAAATGTCTCTGAGGTTATATCAGTACTGGAGTGTTATAAGAGGACTGATATCAATCATATATGATGTACATGTCTCTGGAGGATATATCAGTGCTGGAGTGTTATAAGAGGAGGACTGATATCAGTCACATATGATGTAAGTGTCTCTGGAGGTTATATCAGTACTGGAGTGTTATAGGAGGAGGACTGATATCAGTCACATATGATGTAAGTGTCTCTGAGGTTATATCAGTGCTGGAGTGTTATAAGAGGAGGACTGATATCAGTCACATATGATGTAAGTGTCTCTGAAGTTATATCAGTGCTGGAGTGTTATAAGAGGAGGACTGATATCAGTCACATATGATGTAAGTGTCTCTGGAGGTTATATCAGTGCTGGAGTATTACTGTATAAGAGGAGGACTGATATCAGTCACATATGATGTAAGTGTCTCTGGAGGTTATATCAGTGCTGGAGTATTACTGTATAAGAGGAGGACTGATATCAGTCACATATGATGTAAGTGTCTCTGGAGGTTATATCAGTACTGGAGTATTATAAGAGGAGGACTGATATCAGTCACATATGATGTAAGTGTCTCTGGAGGTTATATCAGTGCTGGAGTGTTATAAGAGGAGGACTGATATCAGTCACATATGATGTAAGTGTCTCTGGAGGTTATATCAGTACTGGAGTGTTATAAGAGGAGGACTGATATCAGTCATATATGATGTAAATGTCTCTGGAGGTTATATCAGTACTGGAGTGTTATAAGAGGAGGACTGATATCAGTCACATATGATGTAAGTGTCTCTGGAGGTTATATCAGTACTGGAGTGTTATAAGAGGAGGACTGATATCAGTCACATATGATGTAAGTGTCTCTGGAGGTTATATCAGTACTGGAGTGTTATAAGAGGAGGACTGATATCAGTCACATATGATGTAAGTGTCTCTGGAGGTTATATAATCTTTTGTACTGAGGAATGATGGACTACAAATTGTTGTTGAGGTCTTATAATTCTTCCCAGATTGATGGACATCAACAATTGATTCTTTACAATCATTGCTGATGTCTCTCCTCGTTGGCCTTGTGTTAAAGGGAGTCTATCATTGGGGAAACATGTTTTTAACTGAAGCAGTGTTGGAATAGCCTTTACTTTTCTTCTCCTCGCTGCCGTTTGTCCAAAAAAAACCATTTTATTCTCATCTGTAAATTATGCTCAGGGAGCACCGGGGGCGTTGCCCCTGTGCTCCGAGCACCCTCGTGTCATTGCCGCAACCCGCCTCCAGCGCTGCTTTTTCACGCCCCCTGCATCTTCTTCTGTTCATCTTGCATCTGCTTTCTCCGTCGGCCATTTTTCTGAAGTACGCTGGTGTAAGAAACTAAACAAAAATGGCCGACGGAGCATGATCCTGAACTCAAAGTGGCTCTGGCGGCCATTTTTGTTTAGTTTCTTATACCAGCGTACTCCAGGAAAATGGCCAATGGAGCAAGAAGCAGATGCAAGATGAACAGAAGAAGATGCAGGGGCGTGAAAAAGCAGCACTGGAGGCGGGTTGCGGCAATGAAGCGGAGTGATCGGAGCACAGGGGGAACGCCCCCGGTGCTCCCTGAGCATAATTTACAGATGAGAATAAAATGGGTTTTTTTGGACAAATGGCGGCGAGGAGAAGAAAAGTAAAGGTAGGAGTAGAATAGCCTTTATAAAGGCTATTCCAGCACTGGGTCAGTTAAAAACACGTTTCCCCAATGATAGACTCCCTTTAATATGTACCTGAAGGCTCCAGACCAGCAAACTGCCTAATCCTCTGCTCTGTATATAGAGGTGATCAGTTACTCAGGGACCTTTGGTGATGAGCACCGGCAGTTACTTACCCTCTTGTCTGCGCTGTTCACACAGGACTTCTGGTTCTTGGTAATGACCCGGTGGAATCTGTCGGATGTTTTAATTTTTCTGGTTTGGGGTTGGATTTATGTCAATCTAAGGACCAAATGTTTAGCGGGGCCCGTCTAGCATTTCTGGGTGCAGGACGTTGCCTGCTTGCATTGTATTCGTGGGATCTGTCTCCCCGGGTGTGAGCACAGAATATTCTGTCCTAATCTCTGCTCTGGTAACATCTACATAATCTCTGTCTACAGTAATCTCACCCACATAATGTGCTAATCCACAGAACCTGCGTGACAGGAGGAGCTAACTGACTCCCTCCAGACCAAAAGCTTCACTTCACACTTGTCATGAACTGTCCAGGACTCTCAGTGACCGCGCTGACAGACCAGAGCAAACAGCAAAGTCGCTGCAGCTCTGAGTGGGATTGGAGCAGAAGATGTGATGTAATTTAAGACAAGTCCCTGAGCCCAGGAGCTGACAATCTGATCCACGCATCACTCCCTGGGCCGAGGAGCTGACAGTCTGATCCACGCATCACTCCCTGAGCCCAGGAGCCGACAGTCTGATCCACGCATCACTCCCTGGGCCCAGGAGCTGACAGTCTGATCCACGCATGACTCCCTGAGCCCAGGAGCTGACAGTCTGATCCACACATCACTCCCTGAGCCCAGGAGCTGACAGTCTGATCCACGCATGACTCCCTGAGCCCAGGAGCCGACAGTCTGATCCACGCATCACTCCCTGAGCCCAGGAGCCGACAGTCTGATCCACGCATCACTCCCTGAGCCCAGGAGCTGACAGTCTGATCCACGCATCACTCCCTGAGCCCAGGAGCCGACAGTCTGATCCACGCATCACTCCCTGGGCCCAGGAGCTGACAGTCTGATCCACGCATGACTCCCTGAGCCCAGGAGCTGACAGTCTGATCCACGCATCACTCCCTGGGCCCAGGAGCTGACAGTCTGATCCACGCATGACTCCCTGAGCCCAGGAGCTGACAGTCTGATCCACGCATGACTCCCTGAGCCCAGGAGCCGACAGTCTGATCCACGCATCACTCCCTGAGCCCAGGAGCTGACAGTCTGATCCACGCATCACTCCCTGGGCCCAGGAGCTGACAGTCTGATCCACGCATCACTCCCTGGGCCCAGGAGCTGACAGTCTGATCCACGCATCACTCCCTGGGCCCAGGAGCTGACAGTCTGATCCACGCATGACTCCCTGAGCCCAGGAGCTGACAGTCTGATCCACGCATCACTCCCTGAGCCCAGGAGCTGACAATCTGATCCACGCATGACTCCCTGGGCCGAGGAGCTGACAGTCTGATCCACGCATCACTCCCTGAGCCCAGGAGCTGACAATCTGATCCACGCATCACTCCCTGGGCCCAGGAGCTGACAGTCTGATCCACGCATCACTCCCTGAGCCCAGGAGCTGACAGTCTGATCCATTCATGACTCCCTGAGCCCAGGAGCTGACAGTCTGATCCACGCTTCACTCCCTGGGCCCAGGAGCTGACAGTCTGATCCACGCATCACTCCCTGAGCCCAGGAGCTGACAGTCTGATCCACGTGTAAGAGACAGCCAATGTTGTCTTAAGCTTCATTTGTCTGTATAAACTGTTAATGTTGAATGTATTTCTGTGATTCTGTTCCTTTAAGACAGCAGCCATTGTAATTGTGACATGATGCTGGAGTGAGACCCCCCCCTTTTATGTCAGCCTGCCTGTTCTGCAGACAGAATGTGAGCAGAGAAGCAGGAAGTGACGAGAGAGAGAGCAGCAGCCATCTTGGCAAGTGTTGTATTGAACTGGTGTGGAGATTTTTCTGTACAGCTAAGCTGTATCTTGGTACAGAGACAAACAGAGTGTAAAGAGACAACAGGACTAGTGAGTCCACGTGAAAGGAACTGTGCTCAGTGGCTGATCAGTGAGACTGACATTGTGACTGTGTATATGGATACCACAGATAGAGACTCGCAGTGCTGTTGATGTACTGGACGGCACCTGCTAAATCCCGCTTTACATCCCAGCTCAGTGTATGGATTCGGCAGGACTGTCAGTGTGCTGAGTGGAATCTGCTGTTGGATTACATTGCATTCATTGGGTTTCCCTGTCTGTTAAAGAGGACTTCATTTCTCCCAAGATCCTGATAACCGTGAGGAGAGGACGCTTCACTATAAAAGAAAGGACCGACTTTGGGCCCCACCGCGCGCTTCTACGGACTGTAAGCGGTCCACCTGGACCACTGGGGAAAAGGGGGTGCACCCAAATGTGAAGTCAGGGTCAGTTAGGGATAGTTTTGAGTATATTGTTCATTCAGTGTCCATACTGCAGAAGTGGACAGAGTAAAAGTAGAAACCATTGCAGAATTTGCCTTGAAATTGTTCATGCTATATTGTATATTTTGCTTGTCTTTAGCCCTGTCATTTTACCTTTAACTAGCCTTTATTAACTTATAGTAAATATATATTTTTTTTCTTGAACTACCGCGTGTGCGTTCATTTCTGGTTGTGGAGTCCAAACCACCTGCCTTGCTCTCGGTTCACAAATTGGCGTAGTCGGCAGGATCCGCTTACCAGAATGGACGGTGACGCACCCGTTCGGGAGAATGGTGCTGGAGGAAGAATGCCAGCAGGGGCTATAATGCGTCAGTTAGCTAAATTTGATGGCAATAATATGTCAGTGAGTATGTGGGTGGAACAGATACGAATGATACAGCGAATGTACCAGACCACACCAGAAGTACTAGTAGAGCTAGCAATATTGACATTACAAGGGGATGCTAAGACCACGGTGATACTGAGGCCATTTGAACAAAGGCAGACATTTGAGCAAGTAGTCCAGATTCTAGAAACCATCTATGGAGAAACTGCATTGCTGGGGTCTCTGCAGGCTCGGTTCTTCCAGAGGGTACAACAGGAGAATGAAAGCCTTCCCCAATATGCAAATGCCCTACAAGAACTGCTCCGAGATATTCAAGGGAAGGAAAGAGGGGGCTCGCCAGCCTTCTGTAACCCTGATCGGACTCTCCGTGACCAGTTTGTCCTGGGGATACGTGACGGCAGTTTAACTGTGACTATGCAGGATTTTATACGACGAGAGACTGATGCTAAATTCCATGATGTACAGGTAGAGGCCATCTCCCGTGCCAATAGTATGGTCCCGAGGCCGCAGACCGCAGTTGGAGTTACTTTGTCACAGGGGGCTAGTTCTGGCTCAGAGACAGTAGAAAAAGGGACGGTTAAAGAAATTCTCACAGTAATGCAGAAACTGCAAGAACAAATGGAACACTTGCACACTCGTTGTGATGAGCAGTCTATGAAAATTGCAGACTTCCAGAAGACTGGAGATGAAAGGGTGAGCCGTCCATACCCAGAAAATCAGAATCACCCACCACCCCGCTGGAGGGGTGAGGATAGGACCTACCGAAGGGGTCCAAATCATTTAGTGCAGTGCTCAGGAGAAATCGAAGGGGCTTACCGAAGGGGCCCAAACAGATGGCCAGAACGACGGGGGATACGCTGCTGGGAGTGTGGACGGATGGGCCACGTTGCTGCTAGATGTCCAGAGCAGCGACAAACTTATGAGAGACCGCCGTTAAACTGAAGTCCCCTGCTGCTGAAGGGCGTGTAGTAGGGGAGACTGACAAGGAGACTATGTGGGGAGAATGCCCTGATGATGACCTGATCGCTGCAAGTCCTGTCATGCAGGTGGAAATGGAGGGTATTCCGGTTACCGGGATGATTGACACGGGTTCCCAAGTAACGACCTTGAGTAGAGACTGTTATGTACGGTACTTCCGGCAACATGTGAAATATGATCCCCATACATTCGTACGAGTGGTCGCAGCTAACCAGTTACCAGTTCCGGTCGTGGGAGTGGCCTGGATGAATGTCCGGGTATGTGGCCAAGATCTAGGTAGGAAAGGCATTGTGGTGGTACAGGAGTCACATGAAGTAAAGGTCCCTGTCATTTTGGGGATGAATGTGTTAAAAGAATTAGATCAGATCCTCTTTGAAAAGAAAGGTCACGGTTATTGGAAAGAAACCACCACCCATCGGCCTACTCAAACAGCTTTCCAGCGGCTGATCCGGACATGTGGCTTACAGAAAAGTTCAGATGCACAGCGTCCTCTGGCTCGAATTTCAGTTCCTTTGCATACAAAAGTTACACTGCCACCCAGTCGGGAGACAATAGTGTCCATGCCCGTAGGCACCTGTCGGAAACTAGAGGGCATAGCTGTGTTGGTAGAACCACTGCAGGCAGCCGAAGGAGGTGTTGATCCGCTAGTGGCCCGTTCCTTGGCAATAGTTCGCAATGGAAGAGTACCACTTCGATGTGTAAACACTCAGGACCAGAGTGTGGACCTGACCCCAGGGAGGCTGCTGGCTAACATCTATGTGACTCCGGAGGAAGTAAGGAAAGTAACTCCAATGCAGCTGAAGCCGACTGAAAGGGATGAGTGGACCGTAACTGTGTCCATGGGAGAAGATGAGGAACCCACCTCTGAATGGAATGGCTGTGCAATTCGAGAACAGATGAAGATGGATGTAAGTTCATGTTCTCTGGAATGGGTGCAGAAGGTAGATGAGCTGTTGTGGGAGAACCAAGCCACCTTTGCACGGTATGCTGAAGATTTTGGATGTACCACAGGGATCTACCATGAGATTCCCACAGGAGACACCCCTCCAATTAGAGAGCGCTACCGACAAATTCCTCCACAGTTGTATCAGGAAGTAAAAGAACTGTTAGCTAAGATGCTACAGGGTGGGATCATCCAAGAAAGCCAGAGTCCCTGGGCGGCTCCTGTGGTGTTAGTAAGAAAAAAAGATGGGTCCATCCGATTTTGCGTAGACTATCGGAAGTTAAACGCTTGCACCGTACGAGATTCCTACCCCTTGCCACGGATTGAGGAGTCCCTCTCAGCGCTAGGGAGAGCCCGGTACTTCTCCTCACTAGATCTGGCTAGTGGGTATTGGCAGGTGCCGATGGCCACAAAAGACAAGGAGAAGACGGCATTCATCTTGCCCATGGGACTATACGAATTTAACCGGATGCCCTTCGGGTTGACAAATGCACCCGGAACGTTTCAGCGGTTGATGGAGAAATGTCTCGGTGACTTCAACTTTGAGTTCACTCTCATCTACTTGGATGACATTATAGTGTATTCTGCGACCTTTGAAGACCATCTCCACCAGTTGGGGCAAGTATTTCGAAGATTGCGGGAACATGGGCTCAAATTGAAACCCAGTAAATGTCGGTTGTTCCAATCTGAAATTGATTACTTGGGTCACCGCGTATCAGGAGAAGGGGTGAGACCATCAAGAGACAAGATAGCGGCTGTTCAAGATTGGCCGATACCGACTACCCTGCGAGAAGTGAGGGCGTTCCTTGGAGTAGCCGGTTACTATCGACGGTTTATTAAGGATTTCGCCAAGGTAGCAGCACCACTTAATGCTCTCCTACGAGGCACATCCGGTGGTCCAAAGAACCGGTCCGTGAAGTGGGGACCTGAACAGGAACAAGCCTTCCAGGCATTGAAGGATGCACTGACAACAGCCCCAATCTTGGCATATGCTGATTACCACTTGCCGTTCCAGCTATATACAGATGCAAGCCTGTATGGTCTTGGAGCAGTGCTTTCCCAGCTTCAGGATGGCCAGGAGAGGGTTATAGCGTACGGCAGCCGGTCTTTGAGAGATTCTGAAAGAAACCCCGAGAATTATAGTTCATTTAAATTGGAGCTGTTGGCACTGGTATGGGCCATGACCGAGAAATTCTCTGAATATTTGACCGGTGCTGAAGTTTTAGTACTGACTGACAACAACCCACTAGCTCACCTGGAAAATGCCAAGCTCGGGGCGTTAGAGCAGAGGTGGATAGCCCGAATGTCTACATTCAATTACCGCATTAAGTATCGGTCCAAGACAGAGAACCAGAATGCTGACGGACTTTCTAGGGTAACTGCCCAGACCCCGACAGAAGACGTGGATCATGAGTTGGAGCATGTGGAGGTGCCCGATTTCAGCAGATTTTCACAGGCCTTGACCGCCACTAATCAGTTTGAGATGGAGGGGACTGAAATGGCTCCTTTCTTTGGTCCCTCATGACAGGAATGGGCACAGATACAACAGACCCATGAGGGGCTGGCGCAGATGATCAAGTGTGTTGAGAAAGGCCAGAAGCCCTGTAGAGAGGAAAGAGAACGACTGACACGTGAGATATTATCTGTTTTGAGTCAGTGGGAAAAGTTGGAGATGAAAAATGGAGTGCTATGCCGAAAGGTCTATTTACCTTCTGAGATCGACATTCGATACCAAATTGTGGTGCCTAGTGAACTGGCTCGCTCCTTGGCAGTTGAGGCTCATAATAAGAATGGACATTTTGGTCATGAGAAGACCTTTCGTTGGTTACAGCGACTGATTTACAGCCCTGGTCTTCGTCAAATGGTCGAAGAAGTATGCCGCAGCTGTCGAACTTGTGAGATCCATAAGGCAATAGAACAGAGAGCTCCCCTGCAAACCATCGTGACCCAGGAACCTTTAGAAATCGTCATGATAGACTATCTAATGGTGGGCCCATCCAATAGCGGACACCAGTATTGCCTCGTAATGGTGGATCACTTCACCAAATTTGCGGTGGTAACCGCCACCAAGGACCAGACAGCTGAGTCAGCAGCTCGTGCTCTGTGCCAAGATTTCATTCGAGTATATGGGTGCCCCCAACGCATCCACTCCGACCAGGGCACCTGCTTTGAGGGACACGTAATGAAAGAAGTTCAACGTATCTACGGGATAAAGAAGTCGCACACGACTCCATACCACCCTCAGGGAAATGGGGCCTGTGAAAGATTCAACAGAACTCTGCTACAGATGCTGCGGACTCTGGAGGAAGACAAGAAGTTACAGTGGCCTCAGTTCTTGTCTGAAATGGTGTGGGCCTATAACAATCAGGTCCATTCTACAACGGGGTACTCTCCTTATACACTTCTCTTTGGGCGGTCTGGGCGAAGTATAGGAGAATTACAGTTGAATGATGTGGATGGGTTCCCTCCGAGGGATCCAACCTCTTGGGTGCGGGCGCATCGGCAGAGACTTGAGACGATCCATCGATTGGTGCGGCAGCGCCTGCAAGAACATCCCCATCCTGATAAGACCCCAGTGCAAGAAGCACCATTGCAACCAGGCGACCTGGTGCTAGTTCGTGTCAAGAAACCCCAAGGGAAATTGGAAAGCAGATGGGAGGCTTTGCCGTATCGTGTTGTTGGCCGCAAGTATGCGAATGGGCCAGTGTACCAGGTCCAGAAAGAAGGAACTGATTGTGTTCGAGTACTTCACCGAAATATGTTGCGCCTGTGTCATTCTGAAGGGACAAATCACGATGGGCCTGCCAATGTGAATGAGCTCCCACAGTCAGAGAATGGAGGTGCGGAATGGGCCTCCGACGAGGAGGATGATTGTTGGCCGATCCCTGCTCCTGGGGATGTTCCACCTGTGACTACTGTATCTCCGGCCTGTGCCCCCTCTGGTGCGGAATCCGATGGTCCTTCTCAGCCCATAGCTGCAGCACCCCATAATATACCACCGGTCCTCAGACGGACCACTAGGCCAAATGCTGGTATTCCCCCTGTTCGGTATGCGCAGGATGAGTTTGTTTGGCCTGCCATACATCGGTATACTACCACCCTGTGCATAAAAGTACAACCCTCTGGATATACAGTCATAGGCAGGGACTGCCAATCTTAAAGTGGGGGGGAATATGTAAGAGACAGCCAATGTTGTCTTAAGCTTCATTTGTCTGTATAAACTGTTAATGTTGAATGTATTTCTGTGATTCTGTTCCTTTAAGACAGCAGCCATTGTAATTGTGACATGATGCTGGAGTGACTCCCCCCCCCTTTTATGTCAGCCTGCCTGTTCTGCAGACAGAGTGTGAGCAGAGAAGCAGGAAGTGACGAGACAGAGAGCAGCAGCCATCTTGGCAAGTGTTGTATTGAACTGGTGTGGAGATTTTTCTGTACAGCTAAGCTGTAACTTGGTCCAGAGACAAACAGAGTGTAAAGAGACAACAGGACTAGTGAGTCCACGTGAAAGGAACTGTGCTCAGTGGCTGATCAGTGAGACTGACATTGTGACTGTGTATATGGATACCACAGATAGAGACTCGCAGTGCTGTTGATGTACTGGACAGCACCTGCTAAACCCCGGCTTACATCCCAGCTCAGTGTATGGATTCGGCAGGACTGTCAGTGTGCTGAGTGGAATCTGCTGTTGGATTACATTGCATTCAGTTGGTTTCCCTGTCTGTTAAAGAGGACTTCATTTCTCCCAAGATCCTGATAACCGTGAGGAGAGGACGCTTCACTATAAAAGAAAGGACCGACTTTGGGCCCCACCGCGCGCTTCTACGGACTGTAAGCGGTCCACCTGGACCACTGGGGAAAAGGGGGTGCACCCAAATGTGAAGTCAGGGTCAGTTAGGGATAGTTTTGAGTATATTGTTCATTCAGTGTCCATACTGCAGAAGTGGACAGAGTAAAAGTAGAAACCATTGCAGAATTTGCCTTGAAATTGTTCATGCTATATTGTATATTTTGCTTGTCTTTAGCCCTGTCATTTTACCTTTAACTAGCCTTTATTAACTTATAGTAAATATTTTTTTTTTTTCTTGAACTACCGCGTGTGCGTTCATTTCTGGTTGCGGAGTCCAAACCACCTGCCTTGCTCTCGGTTCACAAATGCATCACTCCCTGGGCCCAGGAGCTGACAGTCTGATCCACGCATCACTCCCTGGGCCCAGGAGCTGACAGTCTGATCCACGCATCACTCCCTGGGCCCAGGAGCTGACAGTCTGATCCACGCATCACTCCCTGAGCCCAGGAGCTGACAGTCTGATCCACGCATCACTCCCTGAGCCCAGGAGCTGACAGTCTGAGCTCGCTTACACACAGCAGCTAGTACAGGAGGCTCAGACGCTGCATCTCTTCCAGGGGCCCCTCAGGGGTACAGGAGGGGCCTCGCCATGGGCACAAAGTAAAGCTTGATGATTGTGTGATCTGTATGAAGTTGCAGGAGGGCGCAGCTCTAATATTCTGTCTATAATCAGTGTCAGCTCTGACAGTGCGGGGCCCGGGGCCCCCTCTCTATTATTCATCATCTCTCAGTACACAGCCCATTAGTAATACATGAGATCAACATATGTACAGGAAATGTTCACACAACGTCCCTGGGGCCCCGGGCCCCTCAATACAGGGTCCGCAGGATTACAGGGGCCGCAGCCCAGATGGAGGGAATCGGAGAATGGGAGTAGTAGTGGCGGATGATGTGCCACCAGCTAGGCCAAGCACACTCAATCACTCTCCCCAGCTCTGCTGGGCCACCTGATGATGGTGGTAGTAGTTTCCCCAGGGACCTCTCTACTCTGAGCCAGTGTGATGATGATGATGGTGGTGGTAGTAGTTTCCCCAGAGAGCTCTCTACTCTGAGCCGGTGTGATGATGGTGGTAGTAGTTTCCCCAGAGAGCTCTCTACTCTGAGCCGGTGTGATGATGGTGGTAGTAGTTTCCCCAGAGGCTCTCCACTCTGGGCCGGTGTGATGATGGTGGTAGTAGTTTCCCCAGAGAGCTCTCTACTCTGAGCCGGTGTGATGATGGTGGTAGTAGTTTCCCCAGAGATCTCTCTACTTTGAGCCGGTGTGATGATGGTGGTAGTAGTTTCCCCAGAGATCTCTCTACTCTGAGCCGGTGTGATGATGGTGGTAGTAGTTTCCCCAGAGATCTCTCTACTCTGAGCCAGTGTGATGATGGTGGTAGTAGTTTCCCCAGGGACCTCTCTATTCTGAGCCAGTGTGATGATGGTGATAGTAGTTTCCCCTGTACTCCAGGGTAATCCTGACAGGATAACACCTCCTGTCAATGGATTCCATTGCTCCTTCTGGCACAATGTCCAAAGTGATGACAGATGATATTCCCTGTCTCAGGGCTGTCTCTGTAGGTGTCTTGGGCTGTATCTTCCTCCTCGGGGGCTGTCTGGAGATCTGCTAGGCCTCAGTGCACAGGTCTGGCATGTACTGACTACGCTGCACCCTCACACTGCACCCTCACACTGCACCGAGGCAGTAACAGCTCCCCAGGAGACCTAAATCTCCCAGAACCCGCCCAGACCCTGCCCAGTGACCTGTGATAGGCCAGGACTGTACAAAGTACAGGGGGTGAACAAGGGGGAAAGTTGCCAAACACATCACATATAACCCAGAACATATAGACAGGGCATATAGACAGGACATATAGACAGGGCATATAGACAGGGCATATAGACAGGACATATAGACAGGGCATATAGACAGGGCATATAGACAGGGCATATGGACAGGACATATAGACAGGACATATAGACAGGACATATAGACAGGGCATATAGACAGGGCATATGGACAGGACATATAGACAGGGCTTATGGACAGGACATGTAGACAGGGCATATGGACAGGGCATATGGACAGGACATGTAGACAGGGCATATAGACAGGACATATAGACAGGACATGTAGACAGGGCATATAGACAGGGCATATAGACAGGACATATAGACAGGGCATATAGACAGGGCATATGGACAGGACATATAGACAGGGCTTATGGACAGGACATGTAGACAGGGCATATGGACAGGGCATATGGACAGGACATATAGACAGGGCATATAGACAGGGCATATAGACAGGGCATATGGACAGGACATATAGACAGGGCATATAGACAGGGCATATAGACAGGGCATATAGACAGGACATATAGACAGGACATATAAACAGGACTTATAGACAGGGCATATAGACAGGACATATAGACAGGGCATATAGACAGGGCATATAGACAGGACATATAGACAGGGTATATAGACAGGGCATATAGACAGGACATATGGACAGGGTATATAGACAGGACATATAGACAGGACTTATAGACAGGGCATATAGACAGGACATATGGACAGGGTATATAGACAGGACATATAGACAGGACATATAGACAGGGCATATAGACAGGACATATGGACAGGGTATATAGACAGGACATATAGACAGGGCATATAGACAGGACATATGGACAGGGTATATAGACAGGACATATAGACAGGGCATATGGACAGGACATATAGACAGGGCATATAGACAGGGCATATAGACAGGACATATAGACACGGCATATAGACAGGGCATATAGACAGGACATATGGACAGGGTATATAGACAGGACATATAGACAGGGCATATAGACAGGGCATATGGACAGGGCATATAGACAGGACATATAGACAGGGCATGTAGACAGGGCATATAGACAGGGCATATGGACAGGACATATAGACAGGGCATATAGACAGGGCATATGGACAGGGTATATAGACAGGACGTATAGACAGGGCATACGGACAGGGCATATGGACAGAACATATAGACAGGGCATATAGACAGGGCATATGGACAGGACATGTAGACAGGGCATATGGACAGGGCATATAGACAGGGCATATAGACAGGGCATGTAGACAGGGCATATAGACAGGGCATATAGACAGGGCATATGGACAGGGCATGTAGACAGGACATGTAGACAGGACATATAGACAGGGCGTACAAAAATAACCCAGAGGCACAAAGACACTATAAGCAGCATTAAACATCCCTGGGGCCCCGCACTCCTCCATACAGTGTCCCCAGGAGTACAGGGCTCCTGTATACAATGCCCCTGGGGCCCCGCGCTCCTCCATACAGTGTCCCCAGGAGTACAGGGCTCCTGTATACAATGCCCCTGGGGCCCCGCGCTCCTCCATACAGTGTCCCCAGGAGTACAGGGCTCCTGTATACAATGCCCCTGGAGCCCCGCGCTCCTCCATACAGTGTCCCCAGGAGTACAGGGCTCCTGTATACAATGCCCCTGGAGCCCCGCGCTCCTCCATACAGTGTCCCCAGGAGTACAGGGCTCCTGTATACAATGACTATAGGGCCCAACAGTCCTAGACATAAGGTCCTTGGGGGCCCTGCACTGCTGCCTCCAGGGCCTCTTGAGCCCATGCTTCTTTCCCCATGGAACCCACACCCCTGAACAAGTCCCTTTAGCCTCAGACATGGTATACAGAGCAAGCCCTCACCCAAAATAAACCACACCAGGGGCATGTAGAAGTATAGGACTGGGGTCTTGTTATAGTAGAGGGGCTTGTGGCCCCCACATGTGAACAGCGCCATAATAGCAGCCTGTATAGGGGACGCTATGGAGCAGGGAACATAAAAATGGGGATGAAGTGATGCGGTGAATCCCGGATATAACATGAAGGCCGGTGGATATTTAGGGGCCCAACTTTGGGGGTGATGGCTCTTTAAGGATCATAGATTAATAATGTTGTCTTGTGGGGTGTAAGGAAGAAATCAGCAGCAGAAATCCCGCAGCAGAGCAGGTGTCAAACTTTCCATCTCCCGACTGTGCGCGGTGGAGGAGTGAGTCACGCTGCTGGAGGGAGCGACGATAGACACATAAGGAGCCCAATTACCACACTAATTGATGTTACACGGGGATAGCACTGGGGGGTTATATATCACAGCAGGGGGCTGAGGAGGGGCCCTCGTGGGGTTATATATCACAGCAGTGGGGAGGGGCCCTCATGGGGTTATATATCACAGCAGGGGGCTGAGGAGGGGCCCTCGTGGGGTTATATATCACAGCAGTGGGGAGGGGCCCTCGTGGGGTTATATATCACAGCAGGGGGCTGGGGAGGGGCCCTCGTGGGGTTATATATCACAGCAGTGGGGAGGGGCCCTCATGGGGTTATATATCACAGCAGGGGGCTGAGGAGGGGCCCTCGTGGGGTTATATATCACAGCAGTGGGGAGGGGCCCTCGTGGGGTTATATATCACAGCAGTGGGGAGGGGCCCTCGTGGGGTTATATATCACAGCAGGGGGCTGGGGAGGGGGCCCTTGTGGGGTTATATATCACAGCAGGGGGCTGGGGAGGGGCCCTCGTGGGGTTATATATCACAGCAGGGGGCTGGGGAGGGGCCCTCGTGGGGTTATATATCACAGCAGGGGGCTGGGGAGGGGCCCTCGTAGGGTTATATATCACAGCAGGGGGCTGAGGAGGGGCCCTCGTAGGGTTATATATCACAGCAGGGGGCTGGAGAGGGGCCCTCGTGCGGTTATATATCACAGCAGTGGGAAGGGGCCCTCGTGGGGTTATATATCACAGCAGTGGGGAGGGGCCCTCGTGGAGTTATATATCACAGCAGTGGGGAGGGGCCCTCGTGGGGTTATATATCACAGCAGTGGGAAGGGGCCCTCGTGGGGTTATATATCACAGCAGGGGGCTGAGGAGGGGCCCTCGTGGGGTTATATATCACAGCAGTGGGGAGGGGCCCTCGTGGGGTTATATATCACAGCAGGGGACTGAGGAGGGGCCCTCGTGGGGTTATATATCACAGCAGTGGGAAGGGGCCCTCGTGGGGTTATATATCACAGCAGGGGGCTGAGGAGGGGCCCTCGTGGAGTTATATATCACAGCAGTAGGGAGGGGCCCTCGTGGGGTTATATATCACAGCAGGGGGCTGAGGAGGGGCCCTCGTGGGGTTATATATCACAGCAGGGGGCTGGGGAGGGGCCCTCGTGGGGTTATATATCACAGCAGTGGGGAGGGGCCCTCGTGGGTTTATATATCACAACAGGGAGCTTGGGAGGGGAACTCGTGGGGTTATGTATCGCAGCAGTGGGCTGGGGAGGGGCCCTCGTGGGGTTATGTATCACAGCAGTGGGCTGGGGAGGGGCCCTCGTGGGGTTATATATCACAGCAGTGGGGAGGGGCCCTCGTGGGGTTATATATCACAGCAGGGGGCTGACGAGGGGCCCTCGTGGGGTTATATATCACAGCAGGGGGCTGGGGAGGGGCCCTCGTGGGGTTATATAGCACAGCAGGGGTCTGAGGAGGGGCCCTCGTGGGGTTATATATCACAGCAGGGGGCTGGGGAGGGGCCCTCGTGCGGTTATATATCACAGCAGGGGGCTGAGGAGGGGCCCTCGTGGGGTTATATATCACAGCAGTGGGGAGGGGCCCTCGTGGGGTTATATATCACAGCAGGGGGCTGAGGAGGGGCCCTCGTGGGGTTATATATCACAGCAGTGAGGAGGGGCCCTCATGGGGTTATATATCACAGCAGTGGGGAGGGGCCCTCGTGGGGTTATATATCACAGCAGGGGGCTGAGGAGGGGCCCTCGTGGGGTTATATATCACAGCAGGGGGCTGAGGAGGGGCCCTCGTGGGGTTATATATCACAGCAGGGGGCTGGGGAGGGGCCCTCGTGGGGTTATATATCACAGCAGGGGGCTGAGGAGGGGCCCTCGTGGAGTTATATATCACAGCAGTGGGCTGGGGAGGGGCCCTCATGGGTTTATATATCACAGCAGGGAGCTTGGGAGGGGAACTCGTGGGGTTATATATCACAGCAGTGGGGAGGGGCCCTCGTGGGGTTATATATCACAGCAGGGGGCTGGGGAGGGGCCCTCGTGGGGTTATATATCACAGCAGTGGGGAGGGGCCCTCGTGGGGTTATATATCACAGCAGGGGGCTGGGGAGGGGCCCTCGTGGGGTTATATATCACAGCAGTGGGGAGGGGCCCTCGTGGGGTTATATATCACAGCAGGGGGCTGGCGAGGGGCCCTCGTGGGGTTATATATCACAGCAGGGGGCTGGGGAGGGGCCCTCGTGGGGTTATATATCACAGCAGGGGGCTGAGGAGGGGCCCTCGTGGGGTTATATATCACAGCAGTGGGGAGGGGCCCTCGTGGGGTTATATATCACAGCAGGGGGCTGGGGAGGGGCCCTCGTGGGGTTATATATCACAGCAGGGGGCTGGGGAGGGGCCCTCGTGGGGTTATATATCACAGCAGTGGGGAGGGGCCCTCGTGGGGTTATATAGCACAGCAGGGGTCTGAGGAGGGGCCCTCGTGGGGTTATATATCACAGCAGGGGGCTGGGGAGGGGCCCTCGTGCGGTTATATATCACAGCAGGGGGCTGAGGAGGGGCCCTCGTGGGGTTATATATCACAGCAGTGGGGAGGGGCCCTCGTGGGTTTATATATCACAGCAGGGAGCTTGGGAGGGGAACTCGTGGGGTTATGTATCACAGCAGTGGGCTGGGGAGGGGCCCTCGTGGGGTTATATATCACAGCAGTGGGGAGGGGCCCTCGTGGGGTTATATATCACAGCAGTGGGCTGAGGAGGGGCCCTCGTGGGGTTATATATCACAGCAGGGGGCTGGGGAGGGGCCCTCGTGGGGTTATATATCACAGCAGGGGGCTGAGGAGGGGCCCTCGTGGGGTTATATATCACAGCAGTGGGGAGGGGCCCTCGTGGGGTTATATATCACAGCAGGGGGGAGGGGCCCTCGTGGGGTTATATATCACAGCAGTGAGGAGGGGCCCTCATGGGGTTATATATCACAGCAGTGGGGAGGGGCCCTCGTGGGGTTATATATCACAGCAGGGGGCTGAGGAGGGGCCCTCGTGGGGTTATATATCACAGCAGGGGGCTGAGGAGGGGCCCTCGTGGGGTTATGTATCACAGCAGGGGGCTGGGGAGGGGCCCTCGTGGGGTTATATATCACAGCAGTGGGGAGGGGCCCTCGTGGGGTTATATATCACAGCAGGGGGCTGGGGAGGGGCCCTCGTGGGGTTATATATCACAGCAGGGGGCTGGGGAGGGGCCCTCGTGGGGTTATATATCACAGCAGTGGGGAGGGGCCCTCGTGGGGTTATATATCACAGCAGGGGGCTGGCGAGGGGCCCTCGTGGGGTTATATATCACAGCAGGGGGCTGGGGAGGGGCCCTCGTGGGGTTATATATCACAGCAGGGGGCTGAGGAGGGGCCCTCGTGGGGTTACATATCACAGCAGTGGGGAGGGGCCCTCGTGGGGTTATATAGCACAGCAGGGGTCTGAGGAGGGGCCCTCGTGGGGTTATATATCACAGCAGGGGGCTGAGGAGGGGCCCTCGTGGGGTTATATATCACAGCAGGGGGCTGGGGAGGGGCCCTCGTGCGGTTATATATCACAGCAGGGGGCTGAGGAGGGGCCCTCGTGGGGTTATATATCACAGCAGTGGGGAGGGGCCCTCGTGGGTTTATATATCACAGCAGGGAGCTTGGGAGGGGAACTCGTGGGGTTATGTATCACAGCAGGGTGCTGAGGAGGGGCCCTCGTGGGGTTATATATCACAGCAGTGGGGAGGGGCCCTTGTGGGGTTATATATCACAGCAGTGGGGAGGGGCCCTCGTGGGGTTATATATCACTGCAGGGGGCTGAGGAGGGGCCCTTGTGGGGTTATATATCACAGCAGTGGGGAGGGGCCCTCGTGGGGTTATATATCACAGCAGGGGGCTGAGGAGGGGCCCTCGTGGTGTTATATATCACAGCAGGGGGCTGGGGAGGGGCCCTCGTGGGGTTATATATCACAGCAGGGGGCTGAGGAGGGGCCCTCGTGGGGTTATATATCACAGCAGTGGGGAGGGGCCCTCGTGGGGTTATATATCACAGCAGGGGGCTGGGGAGGGGCCCTCGTGGGGTTATATATCACAGCAGGGGGCTGGGGAGGGGCCCTCGTGGGGTTATATATCACAGCAGGGGGCTGAGGAGGGGCCCTCGTGGGGTTATATTATCATAGCAGGGGGGAGGGGCCCTTGTGGGGTTATATACCACAGCAGGGGGCTGAGGAGGGGCCCTCGTGGGGTTATATATCACAGCAGTGGGGAGGGGCCCTTGTGGGGTTATATATCACAGCGGGGGGCTGGGGAGGGGCCCTCGTGGGGTTATATATCACAGCAGGGGGCTGGGGAGGGGCCCTCGTGGGGTTATATATCACAGCAGGGGGCTGGGGAGGGGCCCTCGTGGGGTTATATTATCATAGCAGGGGGGAGGGGCCCTTGTGGGGTTATATACCACAGCAGGGGGCTGAGGAGGGGCCCTCGTGGGGTTATATATCACAGCAGTGGGGAGGGGCCCTTGTGGGGTTATATATCACAGCGGGGGGCTGGGGAGGGGCCCTCGTGGGGTTATATATCACAGCAGGGGGCTGAGGAGGGGCCCTCGTGGGGTTATACAGTACAGACCAAAAGTTTGGACACACCTTCTCATTCCAAGAGTTTTCTGTATTTTCATGACTATAATAATTGTAGATTCACACTGAAGGCATCAAAACTATGAATTAGCACATGTGGAATTATATACTTACCAAAACAGTGTGACACAACTGAAAATATGTCTTATATTCTAGGTTCTTCAAAGTAGCCACCTTTTGCTTGGATTACTGCTTTGCACACTCTTGGCATTCTCTTGATGAGCTTCAAGAGGTAGTCACCTGAAATGGTCTTCCAACAGTCTTGCAGGAGTTCCCAGAGATGCTTAGCACTTGTTGGCCCTTTTGCCTTCACTCTGCTGTCCAGCTCACCCCAAACCATCTGGATTGGGTTCAGGTCTGGTGACTGTGGAGGCCAGGTCATCTGGCGTAGCACCCCATCACTCTCCTTCTTGGTCACATAGCCCTTACACAGTCTGGAGGTGTTTGGGGTCATTGTCCTGTTGGTCCAACTAAACGCAAACCGGATGGAATAGCATGCCGCTGCAAGATGCTGTGGTAACCATGCTGGTTCAGAATAAATCCCCAACAGTGTCCCCAGCAAAGCCCCCCCACACCATCACACCTCCTCCTCCATGCGTCACGGTGGGAACCAGGCATGTAGAGTCCATTCCTTCACCTTTTCTGCGTCGCACAAAGACACGGTGGTTGGAACCAAAGATCTCACATTTGGACTCCTCAGACCAAAGCCCAGATTTCCACAGGTCTAATGTCCATTCCTTGTGTTCTTCTTGTGCTTGTTGCCTGTCCTTAGCAGTGGTTTCCTAGCAGCTATTTTACCATGAAGGCCTGCTGCACACAGTCTCCTCTTACCAGTTGTTGTAGAGATGTGTCTGCTGGTAGAACTCTGTGTGGCATTGACCTGGTCTCTAATCTGAGCTGCTGTTAACCTGCCATTTCTGAGGCTGGTGACTCGGATGAACTTATCCTCCGCAGCAGAGGTGACTCTTGGTCTTCCTTTCCTGGGGCGGTCCTCATGTGAGCCAGTTTCTTTGTAGCGCTTGATGGTTTTGGCCACTGCACTTGGGGACACTTTCAAAGTTTCTGCAATTTTTCGGACTGACTGACCTTCATTTCTTAAAGTAATGATGGCCACTCGTTTTTCTTTACTTAGCTGCTTTTTTTCTTGCCATAATACAAATTCTAACACTCCATTCAGTAGGACTATCAGCTGTGTATCCACCTGACTTCTGAACAACACAACTGATGGTCCCAACCCCATTTATAAGGGAAGAAATCCCACTTATTAAACCTGACAGGGCACACCTGTGAAGTGAAAACCATTTCAGGTGACTACCTCTTGAAGCTCAGCAAGAGAATGCCAAGAGTGTGCAAAGCAGTAATCAAAGCAAAAGGTGGCTACTTTGAAGAACCTAGAATAGAAGACATATTTTCAGTTGTGTCACACTGTTTTGGTAAGTATATAATTCCACATGTGGTAATTCATAGTTTTGATGCCTTCAGTGGGAATCTACAATTTTTATAGTCATGAAAATACAGAAAACTCTTGGAATGAGAAGGTGTGTCCAAACTTTTGGTCTGTACTGTATGTCACAGCAGTGAGGAGGGGCCCTCGTGGGGTTATATATCACAGCAGGGGGCTGAGGAGGGGCCCTTGTGGGGTTATATATCACAGCAGTGGGGAGGGGCCCTCGTGGGGTTATATATCACAGCAGTGGGGAGGGGCCCTCGTGGGGTTATATATCACAGCAGGGGGGAGGGGCCCTCGTGGGGTAATATATCACAGCAGCGGGCTGGGGAGGGGCTCTCGTCGGGTTATATATCACAGCAGGGGGCTGAGGAGGGGCCCTCGTGGGGTTATATATCACAGCAGGGGGGAGGGGCCCTCGTGGGGTTATATATCACAGCAGGGGGCTGGGGAGGGGCCCTCGTGGGGTTATATATCACAGCAGGGGGCTGAAGAGGGGCCCTCGTGGGGTTATATATCACAGCAGTGGGGAGGGGCCC